>JBBPNN010000603.1:0-19414 GCA_038090935.1 Hortiboletus campestris | reverse complement strand
CCCCTGCGTAATCAGGTTATCCTAATATTCAAAACATGACTATTGACACAGAGCCTGAAGACAAACAATAATTATGGCATGCACGCACATGATTTGCTTGTCTACTTTGTTCATCTCACTCTCACTGTTGTTTAGCAATCAGAAGCAGGTCCTTCAAGGTTTCTGGGCTGCCACAATGACCCTGGAAAGGGTTGTAAGGATCAGTGCAGCAAGTGAAAGATACAGGTCAAGAAAGAGTCCACTCGTAAGAGTGGAAGGATCAAGGTGTTTTGCTTTTCTTTTCTCTTTTCCCCAGTTATCTCTCTCAAGCTGACATGTCCGGACCTCCCAGAAAGAACAAGCTGTCGACGAACTGACCTACTCAAACCCTTTCATGACTCGGACTTCTCAACTTATCAAGTTGCCAGCTCCAGAGTTGGGTGCAATGCCCACTCATTTGTTTCTACTCAACTTGTGCTTTGTGCCTGTATTTTCCATTTTCTCATGTAAATTATCCAAATCCTGTACAGTTATGGATGTATAATCACCAGTGTTATCACTTGAAGCATGACTCCATAAGATCAGTAAGAGATTGGATGCCGAAGCTTGAGAGCTTATTCCCAATCACTTGTCATTGAGAGTCAGTGGTGAAATGAAGTGAAATTCAAGGCAACATGACGTGGAGATCAGTAGATAGATCAGCAAAATTCTGTGATAAGATCCACTGGACTTTAGAGTAAATCTGTGCCACTTCAGTGGATTTTTCTCCGAAGAATTTCACATTCATATTCCTTGAATGTTAGGTGAATATGCATCAATATTCAATCAATTTTTACACTGGAATTAACGGTATCTACTATCCACAGTGTTATCAGGGAGTCAACTGTAGTAGGCTTCACATGAGTATGTATGAATCAGATAATATGTACAGTAGACTTTCTCATAACGCATACAAGTTGCACAGGCCTTTCCGAGATGCAATAAGAGATTCATGCAGCACCAAATGTGTGACATAATGTGACATGCGTGATGTGTACAGCACACCTACTTCTTCCAATAGCCATCCAACAAAGTCTGCTTCATGTTCTGCAGTGCCTCCCGATACATCTCACCACGGAACTTGCGAATGTGTCATATTAAATCCAAAGAGGTGTTTGCATGACTCTGACTGATGCAAGCCATCTCAAGCTTCTTGCACAACAGAACAATGTCTGAGGATGACATCTGAGTCAGCGCTGCAGTGGGCTGGATATCTTCTTCGTCATCCAACGAATCGACTTCGACAACTTCACCACGTTCAACAGCCATCTGGTGCCAGACCGCTGCAGCAATGGCCACATCATTTTCAAATTGATACATTGGCTCACTGATTTCAGTTTCTTCCTGTGGCTCAAGAATTTCGTCAATGGTCAACTGTATGCCAATGATGCGATTGCGATCCCTCAATGTTTTCATGGAATTCCGGAGTTCCTCCTCAGTAGCCAACAGTTGTTGTGGTGGCCGAGATGAAGGAATTTTTTCAAGGCAAACCTGTTCAATACACTTGACTAGAAAAAATTGTACTACATGTGCCACAGGAATGTTATGGAGTCTCCATTTTTCGGCTGTCAGTTTGGTCTGGGCCAGTCACATGTATGCATCAGAGTCAGTTGACTTCACCTCTGCCAAAAGACCATCTCATATTGCATATTTTCAATCTCCATGTCATGCATTAGTATTTATACAAAAATGTGCCGTTATCCCCACATTCCACTGTGGAGTTACCCAAAAGTTCATGCAAGACAAGATTTATGCATCAGTAGTGGATGCATTATGAAAAAGTCTACTGTACTAGTATACCTCTTGCGCACAAATCATTGGTGCGCATGCCAGACACGTCACCTTGATTTCAGCCGCGTACAATCTGTCGTGAAATGAACTCACGAGGATCTTTGAGTGCTGTCAGTAGATAATTGTATGAATGCTATATCGTTGGTACTAGTTCTGCACTGCGATAACAGATAAGGGTGTGCACGTGACCATATAGTATCGACGTGTCCATGTTCCACAGGGCTCATTGTCGTTAACCACTTCACCCGGGATGGACTTGTTGCACACCCAGTTGGCCGCTCTACAGCACCGCCTGTCGTTCGTCGCAACGGAGCCGATCGACTGGAAGTTTTATGTCCAAGCATGTTCGTGGGCAGTGACCCTCTTTGAATCCTACCTATTGTGCGTTCCCTCGTCCTGTTTTTCTCCCCAAGCACCGTCCTGACAGAGTCGGCGACAAACAACACAGGCTCCGTCAATACCCGCTCTATTCGAAAACGGCACCCCCGCCAGTTTTGGCTGGCCATTTCGACGAGGCGACGTTCCGCAATTCCCAGCTGTATGGCAGAGACAAGGCCCAGTTCTCGCTCGTCACTGGTTTGCTCAAACAAGCGATCGACTCTGCCATGCTCCACTATGGATTCTACGCCTGGGCGTGGGATGTGGGAGGTAGGCTCATTGGGCGGTTTGGGTATGGAACCGAGTACGAGGTGAGCGCTAGCCCGCGGCCGATGCGTACGATACGTGGCGTCGCCCAGGCTGACCACGCCCCTACAGATCACCCAATCCCTCGCATTCGCCGCAATCCTGTTCGTGTTCTCGTCCGTGATCAGCACGCCGCTATCGGTATACCAGACGTTCGTGCTCGAGGAAAAGCACGGGTTCAACAAGACGTCGCCGACCCTGTTCGTCACCGACCTGCTCAAAGGCTGGTTGCTCGCATGCGTCATCGGCGGGCCGTTCCTCGCCGTTTTTCTTTACGTGTTCCAGTGGGCGGGAGACCGCTTCGTTCCCTGGCTCATGGCGTTTTTGTGCGTCTCCACCCCGTGTCTCTCGTACGCTTTTCCCTCGCTGACACCTCTTTCCACAGGCTTGCGTTTCAGATCGTCATGGTCGTCTTGTACCCGACCGTCATTCAACCGCTGTTCAACAAGCTCTCTCCACTCCCTGCGGGCGATTTGCGCTCGAGGACGGAGACGCTGGCGCACAAACTCAAGTTCCCGTTGAAACACTTGTACGAGATCGACGGCTCGAAACGCAGCTCGCACAGCAATGCCTACTTTTTCGGTCTCCCATGGGTAGGTCCTCCATCCCATCCCACCCCAGTTCATCACTGACAGAGCCCCCAGAGCAAACACATCGTCATCTTTGACACACTCATCAAGGAGAGCAAACCCGACGAAGTCGAGGCCGTCCTCGCGCACGAGCTCGGTCACTGGTACCACATGCACCCCACCAAGCTCTTGTGCATCTCCCAAGTCCACATCTTTAGCATCCTCGCGCTCTTTCCCGCGTTTTTGCATGCGCCGCAGTTTATACGTGCGTTTGATTTCTCAAAGGCGGTCTCGGCGCGTCCGCCGACGATGGTGGCGTTTTTGATGTTCCAGGTAGGTCCTTGGACGTGGACGCGCGCATGTACTCAACGGGTTTGGGGCTAGATGATCCTGACGCCAATGGAAGCCGTCATCGGCATCGTGCTCAATTTTGTCTCGCGTCGCTTTGAGTGGGAAGCAGACCGATTCGCATGTGAGCTCGAGCATCGGCTGGGTGTGTCCGAGATGCAAGACATGGGCGACCGACTCGGACGGGCGCTCATCACGCTGCACGTCAAAAATCTGTCCACCGTCTGGGTCGACTGGCTGTACGTTTGTCGTTGCTTCGTTTTTCGTGGCGGGCCCCCGAGGTTGCTGACGCGATGATCGCAGGTACTCGGCATACCACCATTCGCATCCGACTCTCATGGAGCGACTCAGGGCGCTAGAGGGCTTCAAGGCGAAGCAGGCTGGCGTGGCCAAAAAGGAGCTCTAGCAATGCACCCAATAAGATCGATTCACCCCATGTGGAGCGCGAATGATTCTTGTATATGATAGTATTAGATCTAGTACCTATACAGTCTCGTTGGCCGCTGTGATAAATCCGACGCGCTGCAGTCGCACGTTATGACTCGACATGGAGCTCTTGCGCTTGCGCTCCCTCTGGGGCGCGCTCGACAGAGTACGTCCGGGCGTCGATCCGGCCGCGTTCGACGTCGACGCTCCACAGCACGGGTACGGCGAGCCATATCATGACGACGAGGAAGAAAAAAGCGTAGCGGATGTTGCTGGTGCTGTCGGCGATGAGGCCGACGATGAGCGGGCCGACGAACGAGCTCGACTGTCGAGTCCGTGAGCGTGCTTTTCGGAAAAAACCGCCATCGAGTGCATACCTTGTTTGTGATGGAGAACAGGGCGTACCTGCGGTTCACACATTAGCGGCGTGCGCACGAAGGGCAACTCGAGACGTACCACCGTGCTTCTTCCCCCGGCGGAATGAGCTCTGCATAAGAAGCCCTCGCGTAGCTCTGAAAAGCCCCGTACGCGAACCCTGTCGATCGACGCATCAGCTTGCGCCCCCACACACGCGGGCTAGAGACCCACCGAAATAAACCGCGAGCCCAAACATCTCTCCCGGCGTCGTCAACCCCCCCACCTGCATCCGTCTCACAAATGGGACGAACCCGAGACAGCCATAGGCGGGAATGCACGAGACGAGGAGGACGAGGAGGACGAGGACGTGTAGGTTGGACCAGCCGAAGCGGCGTTGGAGGGCGGGAAAGACGAGGGAGCCGACGATGCCCGAGGCGGGCGTGATAGCGCCGATCAGTACGAGCGAGGAAGCGTCCATGTGGAGCGTCGTTTTTCCGAACAGGATCGCTGTGGACGTGATGGTCGTGAAACCTACGTCGAGAGACGGTCAGCGGTGGAAAACGCGGGTCTCGTGGCGAGGGACACAGACCGTCTGAGAGGAGGAACCATGCGGCGAGGTATCTAAACGTGTGCTGTAGCCGCTTGACCTGGGACCAACGGAGCATCACCCCAAGCCGCTTCCACGCAGCGCCGACCTCGGTTCCGACCGTCCACTTGTCGTCCCCTCCAAACGCATGCGCGCGATCACGTGGTGAACCGGGCAGCCAAATCGCGGCGGGTATCGAAAACAACATCCACCACACCCCACTCAGCCCGATCGCCAGACGAAGCGAGAACGTGGAGCCGTGCATACGCGTGACGGGAACGAGGGCGAGCAGGAGCAGGAGGATGCCCGCAACATACCCCGATGCGATGCCCTGCGACGAAATGCGTGCCGTGGCGCGCGAGAGTGCGGCGACGTATGCCTTCTGCGCTCGGCTCTGGTGATCTGGCAGGGTCCCACCGAGCAGGGGCGTAGAGACGGATTCAGGGTCTGTGAAGAGGGCGTGGTCGGCGTCGAGGTCGATGGACGAGGCGGGGACGTCGGCGGATCCGGGCGTCTTGTCGAGTTCCTTTTGTGCTTCGACCACTTCGGGGGACTCACGCGCGAGGGCAGGGAGGTATGCGTTCATGGCGACGACGGAGGCACCAAAGCCAACGTTGGCACACACTGCGAAGAGGGCGGATAGAATCCAGAGAGGCGAGGACGAAGAGAGGAAGAGGAAGAGCATGGCAGCAGAAGCGCCGAGGAGCGCAAACGTGAGGAGCAATGGCTTCCGCGTCGTCGCTAGGGGATGTGCTCAACGTCTGTATGACGTGGTGAGTCGCTATCGACTTACGGCGGTCTGCGATGCTGCCCATGGAGATGACGGTCAGTGCTTGTAGAGCGACGGATATCGAGTAGACGTAAAGGCTGCATGTGGTGTCAGGAGGTTACAGCGAACGAATTGACGACGGACCTAAAGCTAGCGCTGTCTATCCAGAGCCACCCAACCTTGACAGAACAGCGCGCTCCGGATGGCGTAGTGTCGGTAGACAGACATGGGATGGTGTGGTCTGGGTCCAAGAAGCCATTGTCCCTCGCAAACTGCTCCAGGCAGATGGGCAGAAAGAGGGTGAGCGAAACGACGACAAAGACTTCGCTGTGAACGTCGTTGGTGGAGAGCGGGGAGGGAAAGAAGAAAGAGATACCTCGCGAATGCGTAACTGAGCCATCCGAGGAGTCTGCTGACTCTGCTCGACATTGTCGGACGAGTTCAAGCCTGCTCCCACGTACTAATCGCGTTTAGCAAATCGCCCCTAGTAACACTTTCACACTACAGACAAGACCATGTCTACGCTACTGCACACCGCCGCCGACCTGGAAAAGACTATCCGCAACTTGACAATGCACGACCGAGACCGTTTCACGTACCTGCTGCAGGACGTCAGCGTCAACGTCTATCGACGGCTTGCCTTATAGACCGGGCTGGTGCGGCCACCAGACTACTAAGGCCCTCGTACTACTGTTATGCGAAAGCCTCGACTTGCACCAACGCACGTCCTACCGCAAGGGAGCAAGTTCAAGTTCAGGGACGAAAATGAATCGATGATTGTCCAATTACACCACGGCGCAGAATGAGAACTAGAAAACAAGGGTAACTACTCGAACCTCACGAAGGCGGGTTATAACATGCTGTAGTATGTCGTCAAAGGTCCAAAACCATCAACCTACATCTATTGTATGTATACCACACGGATGCCATCCATCAATTCAGTTAACGGGGTCTCCTCGCGAACTCGAACCGTGATCAAGCTGTCCGTCGCAACCCGTCTATATTGCTCGCGGGCCAGCGTTGCAAGCAACAGTGCCCCAAACGGCTGCCTGAGCCTGGCGATAAGCCGTAGTGCACACGTGGCAAGATCGAATTGAGCTACACCGCGCGAGAAGTCCTGGTCGAGAAGGGGACTGATCCAGGGATGAATGAGGAATAAACTCTCCATCCCAGATAACTTGTCCGTGGTCTTGAACTCTACGTGCCCGAGCATGGGTGACGTCGCACGATAAGCAGAGAGGTCGGAGTCCGGATCAGATTCTGAGAGAGGGACGAGGTCAACGAGGGGGAATACAATTCCGGGAAGTGAGAGTCGACCAGCGAAGAGCGACAGAGGGGGGAGACTGTTGAGCCGCTCGTACAGCGCTACCGCCGAGGAAAGGTCGGGCAACGATGAGCGCAACACCGTGACCATGAGATCCATGTCAGCTGTCTCCATTGGTCGTGGAACGTGCGGTGGAACGATTTCATTGTAGACAGTCAGATCCCCAGGGAGGTAGCTATGATGACTACTTGAGCTCCTCCCAGTCCAAGCGAGAAGTGTGGCATCACCCGAACGTGTCAGGATATACTCCAGGAGGCGACCGACTGCCTGATTCCCCTCCCCATATATGACCGGGATTGGGACTTTGAAGATGCCAAACAACGAGTAGGCAATATCTTCCTCACGTGTCGTTCGACGCCTGGAAGCCAAGTAGAGCTTCTCGCGCACCCTCTCTAAGCCCGGTTGAAGGGTGGCCAACTCTTGCGAGGCGAAGTTCATTGCCTGTTCCATCTCCGAAAGGATGAGAGGTGACTCCTTGTGGTTGAACATGTCCAATCCAAGGTATGGCTTCCAGTCCTCGGTGTAGAATTGGACAACCTTGGAAGCAAGGTATTCTTGGTATGTCCACCCACGAGTGTTCCAGATGCTCCTCCAGAGACAACCAATCACCTGTGACTCCGACAAGACTCCAAGAAGGTGGACGATCGTGAGGGACGAACCACGATACCACCTGAACATGGCAACCACCGACTCTTGCTGCACCCCCTTATCTTGCTGGTTTACGCAGCAAGTGTCGCTCCATGCCCACTGGAAGTGAAGAGAGCGCACGAGTTCACAGAACCTTTGCACCTTGGCGTTCCCAGGAGACTCTGGTAGCCCATAGATCGAGATATTCTCGACCATCTGGAATGTCGGTTCATGGGCCTGCCACCTGTGTGACAGCATCACATATCGGTAGAACTTCTTCACTTCTTTATGAATACGTGAACGGTTGAGCCGGGTCGTCATCGAAGACCGCAGCTCATCATAGATCGGGAGTTCCTCGAAAGCTTCTGCTTGCTGGGTTTTGTCGTAGAGACGGCCAGTAGTGGTGTCGATGAGAACACGTGGCATGCGGCGGATAGTCTCCTCGACCACCTCTTGAATCGTGGCAGTTGCGTCGACATAGCGATTACGAAGCTCTGTCCACACCCAATCAAAACCGTCTGTTACGTGCAGTATTAACAGAATGGCTTACCGCGAATGTGTGGATCGGGAGATTGCTCCAGCCTTGAGAGCATCACCTTGAACGCCTCGAAAGCTTCGCCGTGACGCCCCATGTCGCGTAATGCAGCATGCTTCCTCTCATACCCCGTATGGGATGATGGGTCGAGCTCGATGTCCTGATAGTATGGATCAGCGGAGTCCGTTTGATGTGAAGCGAAACACACTCCATACCTCGTTGCACCGCTTGAGGAGAATATCATTGTTTGTCGGGTTGAGTGACAGTGCATTGGAGTAGTATCCAATGGCGTCGTCATGCTTTTTAGAGTCCCTCGCGACGTCGCCCAGCTCCTCTAATTTCTTGGCACAACGTCCGCGAAAATCTGAGGGAGGTATTTGAATTAGCCCGGGCTACGTTGCAGCTGCCACCACCCACTGAGTTCCCATTCCGTTCGTTCGTCGCGCACATCGGCGTCCTCTGGTAGCTCGTTCTGCACTTGTCGGAAACACTCGACAGCTTCCGTGAGGCGACCATCCCGTTCTAGAATGTCGCAAATCACGCGGTAGACGACAAACCTCGGAACCTTGAACTAAACCAAAAGAGAGTCACTATCCATCTTCGAATCATCACGGGGAGTATACCTTGGTCGCGGAACTCAATGCTTCGCGCGCTGAGCCATTCTTTAACATGATGCTCGCCCAATTCATTAGTACAGTGTTTGGGGTTGAGGGACCGAGCGACAACGCAGTAGCGTAAGTTGCAACCGCCTCGTCCCGTTTCCCGGTGTTCGATGCCTCGCCTCCAACTCTCTCCAGCGTCGTGACGCATCGGTGCGTAAACTCTGATGCCAGCATTTAGATACTTTACCTTAATTCACGACATCGAAACTCACCAGAAAACCAGTCGAAAATGAACTTGTTGGCTCTCACATCCTCGCTTACGGTATTCGCGAACTCGAGAAGACATTCTGCAGCACCTTGTATGCGACCTTGGGCATACAGGGATTCGCATTGATGCTTCTGCTCGTGTGCATGGTTTATACCATCGGCTTTGCGTTGGGCGTCGGCAAGTTGGACGCGGAGTTCTTGAATGGTCTGTTCGAGATGTGTGATACTGCCGCCTAGTGGACGCGGAGGTCAATGAAACATAAATCTCCGTGGATATGGACGTACTTGAGGAGCTTTCGTCGCGTGTGTGAAGATTGGCACGAAGAGAGTTGATGGTTTTGTTAAGGTTATCCTTTTCCTGATTCGCTGTGCGCTGAGACGTGGCAAGCTGGTTACGGAGTTCTTGGACAGCCTTGTTGACAGTCGCTATTTATTTTGGTTTGATGGACATGAGTAACAGAAACACTATTACTGAAGGAAGGGTAACAATAAACGCACTTGAACTTGATTCCTGTATATGAAGATCTGCACGTAGTGACTTGATGACCTCGTTCAAGTTATTCTTTGTTCATTGGCTATGCGTCGAGAATCGGCGAGCAGGTTGCGGAGCGCCCGGACGATTTTCTCGAGACGCGCGATTTTGCTATCTAGTTGGCCTGAATCAAGGAAATACGAGTCGGGCTAGCGGGGGACATACTCAAGCTCTCCTCTTGAGTGCGTAGCGACTGGGTGAGGTTAATCAGGTTATCCCTCTCCTGATGGGCTTTTTGTTGAGAATCGGCGAGCTGATTGCGCAGTTCTAGGATGGTTTGCTCGAGATTCGCTATTCTTTCGTCTGATGGACATGAGTATCAGGTACCGGGATCAGGGTGCACATGAACGTACTTGAACTGACGTCAACTTTTTCAGCCTCTGGGTGCCGGGTTTCGTGCGTGCGGGGGGTCTGCTGCTGCTGCAATGGCAAATAGAGCGGTTTGCGATTGCTAGTTTTTTTAAATGCAAGTACACTTACGTTGTCGATGTATTGAGAAGGAAGGATGCCACAGAGCGCCAGAAGGGTGATTCTCTTATCTCCGCTGGTCACAAGGTCGTGGTTTGACGACATCGCCATGGACAAGATATCATGAGTGTACTCGATGACAGACCCAATTTGCTTGTATGTCGTAGTGTTCCACAAAGAGACCGAGGAGTCGTCAGAGGCAGCGAGGAATGTGCCATCGCGCGCCAGAGCGATGCACCTGGCATTCCGACTGTTGTGAATCCGCCATCTGGAGAGTGTGGTGCCAGTGGATACGTTGACATGGTGGATGTAGCCGTCCTGTGATGAGGCGAAGAGTTTCCTGCTATCACTGCCCCAGGCGAGGGACTGGTTCCATTCTGACCGGACTCGGACCGAGAACTCGACAAGAAGGCTGCGATTCTGACTGTCATAGACCCGGACGGTGTCACGATCCCAAGTGGCAGTGGCTATGAGGCGTCCGTCGGGTGAAAACTTTGCTGCCACCACCCAGAACTTGTGTTTCAAGGGGTCGAGCAGTTGCTGGCCAGTCGACAGCGACCAGACGCAAGCAGTGCAGTCATCCGATCCAGTCGCGATTTTCGTCGCATCTGGCGAGACGTCAACTGCACGCACCCAATCGCTGTGTCCTTTGAACTCGGTCACTTTTGAGTGACTTTCTGCACTCCACACCGTCACCAAGCCACTTTTCGTCCCGCCGACGATCACCTTTCCATCTCGTGACACTGCGACGCTGAGAACAACACTCCCCACATCCATTGGCGTCCCCACCTCCTTGCCATCCACTAAGCGCCAGCGTCGGATCTTCCCTGCGGCGTCGCCGCTCACGACGTGCATCCCCTCAGCGAGGACCGCGACTGAAGATATGTCATATCGACTATCGGTAATGGTAATGATCGGAGCGATACTAGAAGAGAGATCGTTTTCGCTCGACTCTGTAATTGGGTTCTCATCAGCATCGTCCTTTCAATCGTCCCGCGTGCGTTCTCACCATTCTTTGACCTCTGGCGTGCGTTGGAAAACATACCGGGCTATGTATCAGATCGATGGAATCGATGGAATGAGGGATGGCGGTCGTTTATCTCCGCTGCGCAGCCGTTGCGCCATTATCGCTCGGTATACGCGCGTCTCTGGACCTTATCGAATCATTTCACACACCCACAATCATCGATTATCCCCGGGCTGGGCGAAGCCTTGCTCTGCGATTATTCAAAAACGAAAAACAGAAATCAAACACAAAAAGAGAAACAGAGCATCCAATAATGGTTCGCTAGCAGATGTTCGAAAGATGAGGCGTGACCTCTTAAATTTTAATGGGATGAGGCTCATGCCGAATTGCATCCCACCTTCAAAGTAATGTATCTGTCTCGCGCAGTCAAACGTGCCTCCGAGGGCCATCAAAGCACTGCCAGCCCTCTTGAGACAGGTCGCACCAGGCTGGCGCTACGGGCGGTGTTACTCCACCAAGCCCAACTTTGTACCCGTCGTCGAAGTTGGCCCGCAGGATGGCCTCCAGAACGAACCACGGCCAATCCTCGTCAGTCCGAAGTGGGTACCTCAGGTCCGTCACTATGTATTCTGTCCTGATCTTCTGGGGAGACAACAGATGGAAGGAACAGCAGAGGTCCTTTCTCTAATCGATCCAATTCCAAACGTTGACCTTTCAGTACTCGTCCCAAACGCCAAAGGTCTCGACGAAGTACTCCGTATTCTCTCCCACTCCACCTCCCCTGATTCTGCCGCGAAACCTCCACCCTCGGTTACAGAAGTGGCGATATTCACCTCTGCGACAGACGCATCTGCACGGGCTAATCCCTACGTCACGGTATCGGAATTCTAGTCCTTGAGCCCGCGTCGCCCATGCTAACGGCCTCCGAATGCGCGGATATGTTTCGGTCATTGTCACATGTCCGTATTCAGGACGCGTTGATCCGCGTAGGGTGCGAGACGTCGAAAGAGAGCTGCTCCAGATGGGCTGTTACGAAGTCAGCCTGGGAGATACCACAGGAGCCGGCACGCCAGCTAGTGTGCGCGCAGTGCTAGAAGAGGTCTGTAAGGAAAGAGACCCTAGCAAACTTGCTGGACACGTGAGTGCCACCGTGCTTCCGCGTTTCTGTATCAGGATCCGCAAGGTGCAACTTGATTTATGTCGTCCCGAGTAGTTCCACGACACGAACGGAACAGCGCTTGCAAACATATTCACGGCGCTTGATGTGTGCTCGCGTTCGTTCGACGCCTCAGTCGGCAAACTTGGGCGATGCCCTTATTCCCCCGGAGCCACCGGGAACGTCGCCACAGAATATGTCGTGTACGCCCTTACCAGCGAGACTTTCTACGGTGACATCGGAGAACCATACTCTGGTTAGCCCATCTCACACTTGTACCATTCCGTACTGGTTCCCGACCTTGCCGCCCAGCTCCTTCACCAGCGTCACTGTTTGTTCTGGGCCCGAAATGGGACGTTGGCCCAATTTCTTCTGTTGCTTGTAGAAACAGGCGCTTGGATTTCTGAGACGAGACCCTTGGAAAGGAAAACACGAGCCGGGGAGGGCGCGCTTACCTCGCTCGAAAGCGCCGGGAACAGCAGCTAGCTGAAAAGGCACAAGCACATGCGAAGCTTTGAGTTTGCTTGTCACTGGATGCACATTGAGCGCACGGTACCATTTGTGGAGAGACTTGTCAACAACGTTGTGACTCATGGGCATCGGTAATCCGTATTTTCCACCTCTTCAAGCGGCTCCTGCATTCTTCGTTACCTAACACATGAAGCTGTACAATCTTTGTTTTTTTCTACTCACCCAGACACCTGTAACGACTGATCAGTACCGTTCTACTTGGCTTCCTATGCCCAAATAAAGAGTGCACCTCGACCTGGAAAAATTAAAATCCAAAACAATCGTCGGAGGCACACAAACTCTACGTCGAACACGTCTTCCAGTTTCGGGTTCGTGGCGCTACGATTCTTCTATTCTCTCCCCTTCTGTTTCGCGAGCGTAGACTGGTGCCACACATTAAACACGGTTTTGTATCGCAGTTCAAGAAGGATTGACACAAGGGATGTCGTTTCTGATGATTTCGACGTGTGTTCAGTACTCTGCCATATCCATGACTAGTCTGGCAACAGTTGGGGAGGACCTAGGCAACTTGAAGGGAACAAATCCAAATCGAAGCAGGTGAGAGATCCGAGTGACATCATCTAAGGTCTGTCGTGGTCGGGAGACCGGGAGCTGGTACTAGGGAAACTTGGCGTTTTCGACGTTGTCCTGGTAGAGTGTCACGTCGGAAAGCCTAGCCCCAAAGCTGAACAAGTGATAGATGGTCGCTGGCACATCAGTTGAGGGTACGAATTCCGCGGTCGTGAGAACGATGGAAAGTGGGGTAAATCCTTCGTGATTTGGCCGATTGATATCCATGGCAAGATCAAAACCCACTAGTTGCAGCACGAAATCCACCTCTTCTATTCGGGAGAATCTCCGAAGTCTGTAGCGGAGACGATGGAGAATACCGTTTCCATGGGAATGCGCAACAGTTGGGGTCCGATACTAGCGACTCCAGTCTAAGCAGGTTCAAGTGGTCAAGGCGCAGAGAAGAGATCATTTTAGCAGTGGATAAATTGCCGATCTCACCTGCGAGTTGCAAAAGCGTGGCTCCCCATGAATTAGTAGCACGAACGTCACAACTTGAACGGTTCTCCATAAGAAATCTCGCACGTGATGCCACATATGGCCTCATCGTCAATCGATTGCTATAAGAAGTCGAGTGGGAAAGAACGCACGGCGTAATTGACGATATCGGATGGTAGCTATGCTCTTCGAGTAACGAGTAGTTCCAACTTCCATTGCGCTCGTTAATCGTTCGGCGTTGGCAGCAATGAAAGGCAACGGTATTTCTCCAGCTTGATCAAGGAAGACTTCAATCACTGCCTCTTTCGGCTCTGTTGTTGCAGTGGAAGCGGTGGAGGAGTAATGCGCCAAATCCTTCTGCATCGCGCGCCTTAAAATCGACACCCCCTGCGGTGAATAGCCGAAGCGTGGCACATGGCCGGACCAGCGTTGACATCAAGAAGGAGAACAAATGTTGAAACTTGAGGAAGTATGGTGTTTGATGGTACATAACTGGAAACCACACCCTACGAACCGCTTGACAAAATCGCCGAGCCTGAGGGAGACTTCTATGTTACGAGAGTCCAACTTGAACAGTTTCTGCAAGTTGGAATTCATCAAGGTAGAGTGACAGGTTTGTATCAAGAATGATAGAGCACCTGAATGAAAGGTCCCGAGCCTGCTGATCTAGCATTCGAGGATGACCTCGTGGCCAAGTGAATGGGTTACAGCTGTTTCCGAAATTTGGCATCGTAGTGTCCACGTCACGAAACCAGTGTTTTAAATTTCGGAAACAGCTGCAAGTATTAGGAGGTATATAAAGAGGATTAAAACGGAGGATGCCAAAAATGGTTGGTTTGCAATCTCAGATATTGTCTGTAAACGACCCGGCCGCCGTGCGTAGCTGTTACAGCAAAAGGCAGAAATACTGAATGGGTACCATTCAGTATCATGGACGGTACATGTACTAATTACGGGACATAGGTAAGCCAGCGTGCTTACACACCGCTACCAGGTTAGATTCCGCGTTAGGACGAACCTGTTCAAACATTTCATGGAAAGCGCTGAATATCTTGGCGTCCTTCTTGATCAGTTTCTTGAGATCGAGAATGATGGGAGAGAGCTGCTTCTAGTCAACGTGCGTGCTTGTAGTACGGATACCGTTGTTGATGAGCTGAGCGAGCAGTTCGATCTGGAACTTTCCGGATGATGTTGGGGTCCTTAGGGAGCCATCGGGCAATGGTGCCACAAAATTCGAAATTACATAACAGACATGTTGATTTGGCTGTGATCGTGAATGGTCATCGACATCCAGAGATCGCGTTTCAGGACTGCATCTGTGGAGCGGTAAATACAGTTTGTCGTATACTTGAATGGAAATGCCATCAATATCGTAATTCTAAAACGTCTACAGGGGTGTTTTGAGGAAGTCGGTTTCACTGATAGACGACTCACAACGAATGAAAGGCGAATGTTGGGACTTACGGTCGAGCTCGAAGGGTACTTGACGGGAACGGATGTGTCATGACCCACGCCGGAAGGTCATTCCAGCACATGCCGATACAGCCCGTATACTAGACACGGCTGGGATCGAAAGTGACGGGGGCATCATGGTCCAAAAACCACTTCAAGGCGCATTCGAGGTTCGATTGGCACCTAGTCTTATGACCAGCCGTTTTTGGATAATTGCGGTCGAGCGTCCTAAAACGGAAGATCCCGATCGCCGTTTGGCGGCGGCGTAGACCAAAACATGCGGTACCCAGACTCAGTCGCACCTGAGTCACGAGGTGGTGGAAGGTGTGTGTGAGTCTAAAAAGGCCAGAAAAGGAGTGTGTCAAATTCCTGACTGGGCCCGGTTGTTTCTCGGTGCATCCAGCAAGGCCTGCAATCTCAACTATTCTGTGGTGGCCAGTCACACTTCCATGCAATGATTCGGGCACGAAGAGCTGAAGACAAGGGAGGCGTCATGGCTGAGTGTTACAGTATAACCATATTCTGTGGAGTACTCCTATTAGAAAGTATGCTGTTCTGTTATGCATCCGGGCCCATCTTTCCGCCCGTTGGCAAATTAGCTAGTGAGGACTCGTTATCGACATGGAACAACAACGTGCCAACTTTCCTTGCCTTACCCTGATCCTCAGGTTCAGGCAACAACGTCAACCTGGTCTGGGGACGGAACAGCAGCAAGTAGGCTGACCCGCCAAAGTGAAACGACCCGATCTCGTCTCCCTTCTTGCTCCAATCCCCTTCCTTCACTTCCACCTTGGTTGTCGAGATCTCCCCAAGACCAATCCCGACGAAGCACATCAACCCGATGTCGGGGTTGTCCGCCTCGATAAAGACGAGCGCCCGCGTGGAGATGGCGGTGACAAAGGCTTGCGAACGGGAGACAACGTCTAATCCCGGTTCATCGTCCAGCCGCGCGGCATAGTACGTTCCAGGGATAACGTACGTCTTGACGACACGTCCATCGACGGGACTGTGCCAGCGGTGATAATCCAGCGAGCTCAACATCGCCTGGAAGACCGTCCCGCCAACAAACTGGGACGTGAGTTGGTCAAAGTTGAGGATATGGTTGAGTGAATACGGCATCTCCTTGAGCCAGAACTCGTCCGTCGCTTTCACGTTGGTGGAGACTCGGTACGTGATCGCCTCGCAGGCAGAGTTGATGAACGCGGGGTTGTAGGGGGCCAGGATCGGACGGACACCTTCTCTGAAACGTCTGCCGAAGAAGTCATCCCAGGACGTGAAGCCCATGTACGGCTGGTCGGGACAGCACACGAATGCCTGTGGAAAAGGCATCCCAAGCCGGTCGGACTGTACCTGTAGCGCATCAGGGCTAAACCAGCCACCCTCTGTAGTGACCAAGACGTCGCGAGACGCGAGAGAGACGAGGAACTTGGTCCACTCGCTAAAGACTCTGTGGAAAACCGCGTTCACTTTTGGATTAGTGAACGCGCGGTAACCGGCCTCGGTGTTGCAGAAAGGGGCAAGGACGCCGTACATCGGCACGCCGCTCACGAGAGGGCTGGTGTAGCTGTACGTCGGCGCCTTAGTGATGGTCCTATCGAGAACAGCAAGCAGGTCCATGTAGTTCGTGATCTAATCATATAGTAGGTTGATTGTGTCAACAACCGCCGGCTAGTCACTTACCGAGCGCTGATTAGATTCCGGATCAGGCCGAACCTGTTTAAACATTTCGTGGAAATCCCTGAATATCCCGGCGTCCTCCTCGATCAATTTCTTGAATTCGAGGATGACAGGAGAAAGCTGCTTCTGGTCAACGTGACATCCTCGCGTACAGATACCGTTCTTGATGAGCGGAGTGAGCAGTTCAATCTGGAACTTCGGGATGATGTTGGGGTCCTTAGGGAGCCATCGGGCAATGGTGCCACGAAATTCGATCTCATCAGACATGTTGATTTAGCTGTGATTGTGAACGGTCATCCAGATAGCGCGTCAATTAGAAAGGACGACTCACAACGAATGAAAGGCGAATGATGAAGAAATGAAAGGCGAATGTTGGGCTTATTATATATGTATATTGTAATGCGGGGAGACGATTCTGGCGCTCTGAGGGGTTGGTTTCTTTCTGAAACTGTCGGACGTCATTCCTTTACTCCGAGTCGGACGTCGAGCTCCAAGGGGTACTTGAAAAGAAGAGCTGAACCACGCCGGAAGGCTGTTCTAGCACATGCTGATAGCCCATTTCAAGGTACATTCGAGGATTGCGCAGTCCATAGATGGCATGATCGTGACAGGCGTACCGGGAGTGTCCTGATATCGTTTGTGGACTCGTGGTCCAATCGTTCACGTTGCGCCGGTGCCGACCGACGGGCGTCTTGTGCCTTGACAAATATTGATGCGCAGAGGACCTTCCCTGCTTGCATCGATGTCACGATTGAAATATTGATACCGTGTTGTCGGATAAGCTCCGTTTACTTCGTGTGTCCCAGCGGCAAGTAAACGGAGCTTTCCTTTCAGGGGACACGCTTGGCTGGCGAGTACTATGCATCTGAGTCAGATGAAAGAGGGGGGACAAACCGGGTGTCACACTTCCCGACGTGATCCGTGGTATTCTCGGGTCTTGGGTCGGTGCAAGTACAGTACGATAAGTACTTACCCAGGGTACCACCGCCGTTGAGTTGATCACTGTGAACGCCGGAATGTTCGTCAAATTTGTACAAGGATGAGCTGCACAGCACCCTGACTTCGTAATCGCGTCGTATCATCTCGTCATGGCAAGCCATGTCCAAGTCGCTGGATCATGACAGTGGCCAAAGCCTTGAAGGCCATTTTGATGCTCTCAGAAAGGACAACATTACCCATCCAGATAGGCGCTGACCATATGACCGAGTTTTCTGGTTTTATCTTGAAGGGTTCTTAAATTACATATAAATGTCATGCTTTTCGTACTCATGTATCTCGACAATCGCTGCGTCATCCTGACGGGATCAGACGGATGCATTTTCGCCTTAGCGTTCGAGGAAGTGAAACTTGCGTGACTAAGCCCAGAAAAGCCCAGAAAAGGAATCCGTCGATCTCCCGAGGATCTGAATAGAAGAGACTATCGAGACAGGCTATAGGGGTGCTTTTATGTAGGTAGTAGTAAGGGTCGGAAATTAGAAATTGTTGGAGTTCCCGCTAGTTGGTTCTCGGTGGGGTCTTTAAAACACCATTTAGCTGGATCCATGGTTATTATTTGTACAGGTTTGTCTTTATTGTAATGTTTCATCCTTCGTCTGCAGTTAGCTTTTCAGCTTCGTCTACCAAGGAAAGTCCTCTGTCGCCGAGAGTTCGTTCGCCCTCCTCCCGTCCCCCAACAAACCGGGGGTTATGCAATGCAGTCAGTTGACACACCCGATAGTGGTCGGGCGTCATTGTCGATACTCCATGATCAGCGCTCCACCTCCCTCACTGTCCCGCGTTTGCGGGACGTGCTTCGTTGTGTTCTGAACGTTGGGCGACCTCTTGTGTATCGTTCTGATGCAGATCTGTTGCGAGAGATGTGTACGCAGTATGGTTTTCCCGGGCCTGATGCTGACGAGAGCGACATCCCTTCGTGTATGGATTGGTTGATATCCAGACATAAACATAAATTTACATTTGAAATTTGTTTTGTATAAGTAACTGTGTCATCCGCGTCTGCAGTGCAAAAGGAAGAAGTAGCCGTAGCGGGAGTTGCCACGAATGTGGCCTTTCGTTGGTTATGGGAGAGGTGTTGAGGGACAATCGGAGGGATGTTCCGCCTCCGCCTACGAGTTATATTCCCGAATGTCGCCGGGTTTGAGTGGAAGAGTAGTCGCCTACAAACAGTGTTCAACAAGCTTCAATCATCTTAGTCTGGTGATCAGACCGTCCTAGAGAGGCAAAGAGGCAAAGCCGTCGCGATGCCCTGCGACGAAATGTGTGACGTGTCGCGCGAGAGTGCGGCGACGTACGCTATCTGCGCCGGGCTCCGGTGATCTGGTGGGGTGGCGCCGAGCAAGGGGGCGGAGACGGATTCGGGGTCTGTAAAGAGGGCGTGGTCGGCGTCGAGGTCGATGGACGAGGCGGGGACGTCAACGGATCCGGGCGTCTTGTCAAGTTCCTTTTGCGCTTCGATCATTTCGGGGAACTTGCGCGCGAGCGCGGGGAGGTATGTGTTCATGGCGACGACGGAAGCATCAAACCCGACGTTGGCGCACGCCGCAAAGAGGGCAGAGAGAATCCAGAGCAGCGAGGAAGAGAGGAAGAGGAAGAGCATGGCGGCGGACGCGCCCAGGAGTGCGAACGTGAGGAACAGTGGCTTCCGCGTCGTCGCTAGGGGATGCACTCAACGTCTGCATGACGTGGTTAGTCGCTATCGACTTACGGCAGTCTGCGATGCTGCCCACGGAGATGACTGTCAG
>JBBPNN010000602.1:0-19447 GCA_038090935.1 Hortiboletus campestris | reverse complement strand
CACTGGCCCTTCGGGCACAACTCCACTCTAGAGTGATCTCCGGTTTGTTCCTTGTAATTATATATTTCTGTTCCTCTGGACCTTCTGTATCTCTGACTAATCTCCTCTGACACTTACTTATGATACGGTTTTTATTGGAAAGCAGGATCTGTAAAATCAAATCAATAAGATCAGATAACTCTACTTAACCTGTAAAGTGGAGCATTCTACTTACTGATCATAGGAAGCTGATCTCTTTGTGAGTGAAGAGGGGGTTGACAAAAGGTACATGCTGCTAAAAGAACTTGTCCCAGTGAACTAAAGCAGGGGCAATGGTGGTACTATTGCTAAATAAAAGCACAGCTGTCTTTTGCAGACAGTTGTAAGCCTGCAGAAGTATTAGTACACCCAGAATAGATTGTAAAATGTTATAAGTATCTGCATGAAAGTAGCATATATCTTTTAGATGGTGGCAGCAGTCAATTTGAAGGTGGAGGATATGCAGCTCATAGAATGGGATGTAGCCAAAATAAACAGTGAAGGGGTGCCACATCAACTGCTTGCTCCCTGGCACTCCATCTTAGTCACAAGCCTGATTCAAATATCTTCTTAGTGAAAGATAAAACATTGTTGTATGAAATATCACCACTTCAAGATATGGCAATGAAAATTTTCCCTTGAGTAGGAAAGAATGGTAGTGTATGTTGGTTGTATTTAAATGGCAGCTGAAAATAGATGGTCCCATAGTTGCTATTCATCTTGAAACTATTGGTCTCATTGACTTACCCTTCCTTAAAAGGAAGGGCTTTAAACCTTTCATTTGTCCTTGTATGAAACTAGTTTGGATTGAATATACCCTCTAGAAGAGGTTTAGATCTGTTGAAAAAGATCTGGGGTGGTCCAGGTCTTTACTAAGTGGTGATGAGTACTATGAGATGTCAGAACCTCAAATAACAAGGTACTACTACTGCCTGTCTCTGATTGATTGTCTTTGACAATTTGCTGATCTATAATAAAATTAGAGAAGGAGTTGAGGTTGCAACATATCCCGAGTGCAGTATACAATGTTCATCCTTCTTAAATGGGGTGAGTAGGAGGAATCTTCCTAGTGATGGAAAGGTAATCAGCAGGATATTTATTAGCTCTAAATCTGAAATCCTCTCACCTGGTACCTTTTGTGCATCATCATTGGTATCTACATTAGTGATCTTCTTTTTCTCCCAAGCTTGATTGAGCTCATGTCTGAAGCCACTGGTATATAGAAGGAAAAACAAGGAAGGACGGTTGTCATGTTGGAGAAAAAGAGTGAGAGTGGAAAAAGGTAGCACATAGCTTTCCTACTTGAGGGGGTAATCAAGCTGTGCCTGATAGCTAGGTAGAAAAGGAGCTGTACAATTACCCAATTGAATAAACATTACATAGGAGGTGAGAGATGTGATTTTTGGGACATCATCAGATAGTGCCATAGTGAGCAGGCTTATTCATCACTTACTAGATTCCATGTCCACTTTAGATAACTTCATTGGAAGTATGTAGACTAATTGGTAATTGCTGTGCACATTATTTAGCATACATAGGTTGCAGAGTGACATATTGCACTGAGTTTAAAACTATGTCATTGGCTAGACAATTATTGATCAGGGCATGCCCAGGTGAGGCAAATGTCCTGAGTTGGGCATTATCAAGCTTGGACAGGGGCTGTTTGGTGATGTGCTTTGCACACCACCATTAGAGTTCATATGGAAAGAGTTTTTGAAGTTACTGTAGTTTTGCAATCTTCATCAGCTTTGTCCTCATTGTCCTCATCTATCAACAAGTAAAGTATGAATAATTTTTCTTCATTTTTTGATTCATCTTTGTTACTGACCAATACTTCAGGTATGATATAGTTTGACAATCCACTCTACAAGCTGTCACAGTTAATCATAATAAGATTTGTTTGTGCTTATTTTTCATTCTGTGTGCATTGCTCAACCATCCAATGATGGCTTTCTATAATTGACTTTTCCACTCACCTATTGAGTGGGTCTTGATTTTTAAGTAGGTTTACCATATCTTGTTAGTCATATAATAACTCACTGCAGTCTATTAATTCTAGTATGTGGGGACAGTCACTTAGGAAATGGTCATGACTATTATATCTGAAACATTTAAAGGGTGGACAAATATTAGGTAGAAATCTATTTCTTCTATTAGTAGTTCTTTGTGGTGCTTCTCTTGTAGTAGTACTATTCTGTATACTATTAGGAGTGTCCTTGAATGTAGTAGACTTTAATCTAGGTTTCTCTAAGATTTTTGCTATTAAGGATTCTACAATACCTTTAGGGCCTCGATGTAAGCTCTTGCATAGGTAGGATCATTGAGCTTAAGTTTACTTACATATATAATCTATGAATAAATCAACATTGTCTGAGGACTTCTTGAGTTCCTTCTTTGGCTCAGGCTTTTTCTTTGCTTGTTTGTCAGGAGTTCTCTTTATTTCCTTATCCTTGTATTTCTTGACAGATTTTCTCTTCCTCCTTTGATATTCATCATTTGAACTATCATCAAATAAGTCTATAGTAGAGTCAGAATTACTGCTACTCTTTTCAGAGGAGCTTTTCATGTCAGAGTCTGTTCCATCCTCATCAGACTTGTACTGATGTAGTAGTTTACTTATGACTTGGCTGACTTTACTAGTTTGGAAGGGCTTGCTCATACAATGACTCCAAAAACCATTGCCATATGTATCTCCATAGCCACTGGATCAAATCATATGATTCCGGGCCCAACGTGTAGCCAGGGGTGTCTATCTAATTTCATCTGACTAATGCTAAGTGAGATTCCCACAGAGGATTGTAGTGCACTTTGCACTCTGGATTAGAGTTAAACTAAATAACAGGTCCATTGTACATAACAGTTTATTCACTTTTGATGGGTAAAGTGGAATCTTGATAAAATTAGCTAATATTTGGTAATATTTGATCACACAAATATTGATCCATATATAAATATTATACCTGAGTTTAAAAAAGTTCACACACTTATGAATTTCTAACTCCTATCATTATGTAATCTCCCAATCCCACTATGAAGATGCATGCATTTTTTTGAGATGATTTTAAAGATATTTAGTGGGATTTCAGTTGGGAGCCTGTGCAGGTAATACCATAGCCACAAAATATTACATTTTTTGGCCATTGTTTCAGTTCCTACAGGAGTGCTTGAGACTATTGTCTTCTTGAAAAATTGCATCAAAAAAATTAAAACTACAATTCTATAGGATATTTAGCAATTCATCCTTCAAAATCTAAAGATATGGGTGCCCATCCATTCTACCATCAATCTTGACAACATCTCAAACACCCTGTCAAGTCATACCCTTTTACACCATTACATATCTTCTCCTAAACTTAATAGTTTTCTTTACCAATTTATTATTAAACCTTTCATATGACTTTTTTGATGTCCATCTGATCCTAGATAATCAATTTTGGTCCCATTGAACTTTTCTATCTCCTTTCAGTCCTCCACAATTCAGTCCCTGTGAACATGGGCATTTTTTAGACAAGCTTTATAATACTTGATAAAAAGAAGTGGCTGTTTTATTTTTGTTACAGCTTTTACATCAGACTTTTTCAAGTGCTAGCAGATTGCATTTGAGGAGAGTGGTTGGTTGATGATATTTGTAAGTGACTTGATCACTTGGATAACATTTTCTTGAAAATGGTAATGAGATAAATGGCATGACAAATATTAGTTGGGGAAAGCTTGAATGGGGGACCTCCAGCAGACTTCTGGGCTTCAAAACACTCTTTAAAGTAGAGTATAGGTATGGTAAAGACATGTACACCAGTGGTAGAGTTACAGAGTAACCTGCATCAAGCATAAAAAGAATTCTATTCCTTTGGATAGTAAAATGAGATTTTATGATGATAGTGGTTGGAATTTAATAAATGTGTGAACTTTTTTAAACTCAGATATAATGTTTATATATGGATCAATGTTTGTGTGACCAAATATTACCAAATATCAGCTAATTTTATTAAGATTCCACCTTACCCATCAAAAGTGAATAAACTGTTGCAATGGACCTATCATTTTAAAAAGGCCATATCTCCACAGCCACTGGGTCAAATCACATGATCTAGGGACTGACATGTAGCTAAGCAGGATTGCCACAGATGATTGCAGTGTGCCTCACGCACTGGATTGGGGTTAGGCATTGCAATGGTTTTCAAAGTCAGTCAGTGTTACTGGCCAGCAGATGTATTTGTACCTTTTTCCATGTGTACTGTACTTAAACATTTCTGTCCAAATGTAGATATGGTATTCTTCATCTTGAATCACCTTTGCAGCCTTTAGCCATTGCATAACTATTGCAAACTTGCACTCATGGGTCTTCTATTGTGACATCTTATCCAGACTCTTCCTGCCATATTTCTAAGTGAGTTTTCTAAGATTGCTTTTCTGTATCAAGTATCGGCTTGCTCAGCATTATAGCAATAAAAGATTTTAGTTCTTGATTCATTTCAATCATCATTTTCATTTTCATCAAAGATTTGATCAGTCATCCGACTTGAGTACAGTAGTTGAAGATCCCTTCACATTTCTTCTTGTTGGTGGTAATGTTGTATTGAGTGAGCAATCACTCATATTGTCATAAGAAGCATCTAACTTTAAAATAGTACCCTTTAAACTTGTTAGAGGTATCTGGCTTCTATGCCTGGGTAGTATGGTAGATGTTGCCCCTATGCCTATTATAATTTAATATATCTTATTGTGTGTTTAGGATAAGATTGTATATTCCCTATGGGACTTTTTGTAATGTAATAGTATTCCTGAAATCCCTTGTGGTAAACTTCAGTTGTCTCTTTCTAGATAAAATCAGTAGACACACTAAGAAATGCTTATCAGACAACCAACTTTATCTCCATGGATAATAAATCTGAAGTGAGATGAAAAGAGTGAAATACCAGGGCCTACCTGTGGCTGGCAAGTGTTTAACTAGTAAACCATATGGTCAAGCTCATATGGATTGATGGGAGAACTCCAAGAAGACAAGACCAGGAACTCCAGCCACTATCACCTTGAGAGTTTATACTGTATACTATCTAGGGTTTGTACATGTTTGATAGTATCTATACATAATAGATAGCTATGTATACAAGCCATGGAAAGTCATCACAACTCATAGGTGGAGCTGAGCATAGCTATAAGGCAATGTGAGATAGTGACATGAGTCATAATAAGTCAGAGATAAGCATAGCCATAAGAGCATGAGACATAGGCTGTACGTGTGAATTATAGATAAAAGATAAAAGATATGAGATGTGGCTGTGCATGACTGTATGCTTACAGTAATCTACAGCAGTAGATCATATGCCACAACAAGTGAATTTCTAAAATGGGGTGATAAATGAAAGGAATATTCATAGTTCCACAGTGTAACTATCCAATGAAAAATGGTATAGGGGGGAATTGGCATAGAGTAGTGGGGTACATTCTGAGAGCATGATGGATAGGGGTTTACCATGCAATTGTGCCATGGTGAAGTCATTTTTTGCATTATTTAAACCTTGAATATCAAGGGGGGAATTGAGAATAACAGAAATGTGTCAGTGTTGCGAATGTAGCTATATATGTATGTAGCACATATCTCCAGGGTGCCAGGTGACCAGCACTTTGCACCAGCCCATGGCACTTGACTTAATATTTTCTTGTTAAAAGAATTGTTGCATTTATTATAAGCAATATTACCAAGTAAGGAAATCTGCATGGAGGGTCACATGATCTACATGCTCTCACCTGTGAGGGAAAAAAAAGACAGGAAGCTCAGATCTCAGGAACCCTGTTTAATCCTCATCACAAAACTATGAAATCAATAGTCCATTGGTTTTGGATGCCAGCTAATAGTTTTAGCATTTTCTTGACCATGAGAGAAAAGAATTTTGATATTTCTGGAATGAGTACAACATGGTAAAGCCACATATAGTTATTCATGGGAAAAAACAGAAGAGCTCAAATTTAACCCAATACGCTTGACTGGGTAACCTTGTGATTTGTTGATTATCATGGCATAGGCTAGATGGAAAGGAAATTGCAGGCAATGAAAAGAAATGGAAAAATTTGAAAGACCAGAGTTAAGAGTGATGTAAGGAATAAATATCATGTTGTTGATATTATCTTCACCCAACATTCTATACTCCAGAATGTGGTGAGTAGGTCTAAGGAGCCATAATTGTATATCATTGCAAAGACCATTCATAGGATCCAGATGGTATAGAAGCATAAGTGGTGCACCAACTTTAGGCTTGAGCTTGTGAAGGGGGAATCCAGAGGGACTGAAAGTATTAAGAATTTTTCATTGGATATATGTATTTGTACTCTTGTTCTACTACAAAATCTGTACTAAGATATGTGATTTTTTTCCTAGGATACAACAGAATCTAAAATGGTAGCATTTACTTCATGAACTTGCTCTTTCCTGGGACTAAGAATGATACAGTCCAGAAAGTATTGATTAAGAAGATGCTGATTTTAAGCAAGAAGCTGAGAGTATAGTGAATTTATGAGGGATGCCATTGTATCACCACAATGCATATGTTCAGGAAGAATCACATCTCCATTTAACTACTACAACTAACATATTTAAGCAGAATCAATTGTCTTACCTACTGGCCTCCTACTTTTCAGTCTACATTCTTTAACTCTTTGCCTTTAACCACTCTTTTATTCACAATAATTCATTATGTTCATGCCTGATATTCATTTGCATTGTCCAATAACAAAGCTTAAAGCCATGCAAGGTAGGATGTGAATTGTTGCCCACATTACAGTACTAAACTGTTGCCATGATCACACAATATACAAACAATTACAAACAAGGAAAGATCAATCAGGAGCAAGACATGCAGGTCAAAACCAAATGACATGAGGAGTGCATCCAAAAGCAAGATCAAGCCACAAAAGCAACTCAAGTTGACCCACTTAAGATCCAACTACTGTCTCAAGCCCAGAAAATGGCCACTGACATGCCATCTATTGCAAACAAAGCAGTGAGTATCTTGCTATTCTTTGTGCATATTTTGACTTAATCAATCTAGTTCAAATCTCATGCTGTGGAAGGTCTTCCCTCCATGTTGACTTGTACCAGTCTGCCTGCCCCAGGGACACTTGTGGCATGCAAGAACAACATCCCACCCCCACTCTCTTTGCTGAAGGCTTAGCAGGTATGTTTCATATTATCTGTTGTTTGTATGTATGTTAATTGACCAACAGTGAGTCAACAAAACTGAATGGGCTCACTCAAAATAACCATTATGCACAAGAAAGTTCATATACCCACTCAACTTGTCAGTAAAACTCAGGCAGAGTAAGTGATTCCAGAAGTACATAGTATTGTGGTGCATTGACTATTACCAATAATAGATCTACTGGCATGGGGTCTAATAATGCTAATGATGAAAATCTAGAAGACTATAATACTCTGCTATTTACCCAGAGAAAGTGTGTATGTCACATTGTCCTTAGTGATGATAATGATCCATTGGCAGGTGAGATAGTCATGTAATACATGAAAGCAGTGACGGATGATGGGAAAGCTGTCAAAGTAGCTGAATTGAAGTCCACTAGTCATAATGAAGAACAACTAACCACCTTACAGACACCAGATTCTGGGTGTTTGTTGCATTATATCTGATAATCATCATTGTTCCCTTTTGCAATGAATGCTGTCCTGTTCTTAAAGGAGTTAGTCAGCCAGGACACAATCCCATGTTGCAATAGCTATGCCACTGTGCACATCCTCATCCCCATACTGTGCCTCATATTTTGCAAGACTTGTCATTAAAATGCCACATGTTGGCCACCATGACAAACAATTCAGACCAACTTGCAAAACCATCAAAAGGCTACACCGCTGTGTGCATTCCCATACTGTACCTCAAATCTTGCAAGACCGGTTGTCCCATGACATGCAGACCCTTTGTCCCATGTGTGGCATCTTGCAAGACATCATACTTGCAAGACCAGTCGTCCTGTGGCATGCAAGACCTCTTATCCCATGCATGATATCTTACAAGACATCGACTTGCAAGACTGGTCATTCTGCAACATGCCCTTATCCCACACATGGCATCTTACACAACATCAACTTGCAAGACTGGTCATCCTGCAACATGCAAGGAACCTTGTCCCACATGCAGCATCTTGCAAGACATTTTATTCAGTCATTTTCAAGGTCTCTGGTACCACACGAACTGTGCCTTGTAATGCGTTGCTAGAAGATTATTGCAAGCTCTAGCATGCCAGTTTCACTCAAGGTTTGTTGCCAATACTCTCATATTCCAATTTACTGGAAACATACTACTAAATGATGAACAATACCAAGAACTATGTTACACGAAGTGTACACAAAGGAATACTCAATGGGTTCATACTCCTCAGGAGGTACTCACAAAGAGACTCTGCATCTGAGAGATATGAAGAACAAGGGTTCAAAGGTTTCAAAGGACGATGGTCAAGGACGAGGGTTACTGAGGACGAGGGTCTCTGTCAATCGGACAAGAGGACACAAGAGCACACTAGATTGCGCAGAACGAGTGTAAGGAATACAAGTACAGATGGTCTAGTATAAGTACTAGGAGACACATCATCAGAAAACTTCATAGAAGGTTGAGGAACATTAAATAAGGGAGACGTGTCACCTAAGACTAATGAAGAATGAGGAACTATGAGACCGATATAAGAGAATCAGTCAAGGAGAGACTAGTCCGAAGAAAGTAATAGAACATAAGAGAAGGGTCAAAGGAGAACAAATATAGGGTTAATCAGATTTACAAGAAATAAGCCAAATTCATAATAAGCACAAAAGAATCCAAAGAAAGGAGTTATGCGATGAAAGCAAAAGAGATACATGCCATGTTTTAAGAGAAAAACCGTAACAAACTACATGCGCCCCCCTGTTGTCTTTGTGCATTTTAAAGCACAATGGATCATCGATACACTAGCAAGGCCCTCTGATGGTTCAGTTTTATTTCATTTTACACTAATCAACCCCTCCATTTCACCTGCCTGGGTCGATATCTACCAAGGTGTAAAAGGATGCTATGCCAACTGATGTCAAGACTACTTACTAACATGGCATCAGTTTCTTTGCTTTTGATGGCCCGTTGTACATCCCCTGAGGCTTCTTCATTCTTGATAACCTGTTGTAAGGTATCCGATGGGGGAACAGAGAGACATTTTGGAGAGGAAGTTCTTTTTAGAGAGAAGAGTGTCGAGCTGCTATCCGAAGGGGACCCTATGAAAGGGTCTTGGGTCTCCACACATTCTGGCCTTGACTGTACATTCAGCTCGACTAACTGACCCCACACAATAAGTACAGGCTGAATATTGTCAATGAATCACTCATTACAGGCCCATCCAGGTCATAACCATATGCCACCGTGAGCAACTGAAGTTGGATACCATAGGGCATGAAGACCCTGACTACATGACCATGAAAGGGAGTAGACATGAGCAGTGTCTGGTTGAGGGGAGAACGGTAACTTTCTGTTGCTTGTTTCACTTGTATTTGAGTGACTGACGGCTCTTTGTATTATCGAGGTAATTAATCCTAAACTTTCATTTTAATCTGAGATCAGTTTGAACTTTAGATATATTGCAGATCCTAGATATAATTAGCAGGATTCGATATTACTTGATGATGCATCATTTTGCAATATGCCCAAGCTCAATATACTATTGTGTGTCTTGCCACATATGAGTGAAGCAAATTTGCAAGTCATGCCTGAGCACTGCCTATCGTAAAGCATAGGCCCCCAGCCCCTCTTTGAGTGACAGATCATCTGTCTCGAATATGGCTTTTTTTTCCAACCACCAAGCTTTCTGCCACCGAAGAAAATCCAACATTCAGCGTTGCTCTTTCACCAATAATTTGACCTCTTCAGCCTACTGACATGCTCAAGCACAGGCTTTGCACCATTCAAGATGGATGGCTGATATCAAATTTAGTCTGATGCAATAGATGATGGATAGTACAACACGCTATCTACATCTCTTTCGTTTTCAGCTGTCCTTCCATTATAACCACAAACCAACCATATCCAGGAGAGTCATTTATGGTCCTCACCCAGGTGGTCCCCTGCACCTGCTGTCATGGGACATATGTCATCTTTCTGTAGAGATCACAAACTGTTATTCCATCCAGTTTTCCCAAGGAGTAGGAATAGTTCCAGTAAAGCAGCATAAGCCATATGATACTTGAAAGCACTTGAACCTACCCTTGCATCCACAGCTTTCAGAGAGTTTCGGGCACAAGTGTTTGTGCCTTGTCCATGCAGAAATCTGTCCTTGAAGTGTTCCATATATGCACTGTAAAACACTAGTCCCATCTGTACTGCAATAGCAAGAGGGATACTAGAAAATAAGAATGAAGAATATGAATAGGTTCGTTCCAGGGACCCTAAAGAAGTTGGTGGGGGCGAAGGACTTGACTACATGATCTGGAAAGAAATCCAGAAAGATAGGGGTAAACCCAGACAAACCCAATCCAGAAAAACGATGAGAAAAAAATCTGAAAAGTGAAGTAGAGATAGAAGGAAGTAGGAATATATATTTGATGATAGAATCCAAAAACCCAGAGTAGATTTGATGAGATGGTGATGAGATAAGAGAGATCTGGCCAAGGATAAGGGCCAGGTATGAGTGGGAAAATGACGAGGTTTGCGAGGACATGGCTTCGCAGCAAGGAAATGGGTAATTAGTGCACACAGGCCAAAGATGTATTATCCATCGCACTACAGGGGTTTTATAGTCAAGGGAACACCCAAGACTCTTTCTAATAAGGGAAATATCAATTGGTAACCAAGTATGTCAAAGCAAAAGAAAAAGAACATCGTTCCTTCATAGGTAAACAGAAACCATGCAGAATACTATGAAAGGGTCTTGGCCTATGTCGAAGTGATACAAAAGCTCAATAAAACCAAAAGAAATCAATCTGAATGAAAAACAAACATTTGGATAGATCTTGCACATGCGGAGATCTGAAAATGGACAGATAATGTTGGGTTGCATTGGATTTGATTGGGTTGGACTAGGATTGGATTGGGTTGGACCAGGATTGATCGGAATATGATTAGGAGTGATGTGGAAGTTGGTGGAATGATGGGATACTGAAACAACCCTAGAGCATAGCTCCCTTAGGTTGCCAAAAGATAGCCATAGACTTGTGGTCGTAGAGAAAAGAGGCTTGTCAGGCCAATAAGAGTCCTTCTTATAGTTCTTTAGGGGAAAACACCAAGAGAACTAGACTGGAGTTCTCTGGCACTGGCATTGAGCCTTAAGTATCTACTAGAGGTATGTACATGTTGTGATCGTATCTAACGATTCAGGAATCAAAGGAGAAAAGGGCATAGGGTGAAATGGAAGTGAAATGCATGAAGCCAGCACGCAGCGTGGCAGAATGGAAGAGAAGCGTAACACAAGTGAAATACGTGTATCAAGAAATGGAATAGAAGCGTGATCAAACACTTCTTTGAAAAGGTGAAACATAGGAAGGAATGGAGATGAAACATAATGTAAAATGGGGAAGATGAGATGTCTCGTGCGTGAAACAGAGTGAAGGAAGTGAGACGACTATGATGCACAAGATGAGGGCGAATGGGATCAAGATAAGATATAAGATAAGATTGTCTGTTGTTAGCATAGAAAATGTTAAGTCCAGCGAACATAGGGGTACGGGAATATACCGATCATAACACTACCCCCCTTCTAGTGATCGACTTCCAGGCGATTCAGTAGAGGTGACTTGCACTTAGTATAATTCATGTAAGGGTTAAATAACTTCTCGAATTGGGCGAAGGTCATGGACAGTTTCTGTGGGGCATTCGGGTGGAGGATGTGGAATTCACAGATGGCGTCCTGAGCGCCTTGGAGATTCCCGAGTGGTTCCCATATACGATCTGTCTCTTCAAAGCCTTTCCAATGCACCAGGTATTCGAGGTGTTGTCCCTTCAATCGGGAATCAACCAAATAATCTACTTCGTGAACTTCTTCTCGGTCTTCGGTGATATCAACTGGGCCAGGCCGGATGATGAGTTGACTGGGCAACCGCTCCTTATAGGGTTTGACACGAGAGATGTTCACAACATTATGGATTTTCGTGCCCCTGGAAAGTCTAAGCTTAACCACATTGGAGCCCATGAGTTCCAAAATAGAGAAGGGGCCTTGCCACCATTCTGTTAACTTCTTGGATTGGCGCGTCAAGCACAGGTTATCGGTGGCTAACCAGACCTTATCTCCGACCTTGTATTGCAGGGCTTCGGACTGGTGTTTGTCCACTTGAGCATTCATTCACTCTTGGGATACCTTTAGACTATTTCTTGTTTCCTCCAAAGTCTTGCTCATTAAATCGGCAAACTCTGTAGTGGCTGGCGCTTTGGAGACACATTGTTCCACACCCATGCGGGGGACATACGAACGTGTAACTTCCAACGGGGCTTTCTTTGAAGATGCCAAGATCTTCGAGTTATATGAAAATTGGGCAATTGGAAGCCAGTCCAACCATTCTTCTTGCTTTTTGGCGCAGAACATGCGGAGATACTGCTGGAGGTCTCGGTTCATGTGCTCCATTTGCCCGTCTGTTTGCAGGTGGTGTGCAGTAGATAATTTAGACTTAATTCTTAAGCAAATGCAAATATCTTGCATCACTTGGGAAGGTCCACGGTCTGATACAATTGAACGAGGGAGACCATGGTTCTTCCATATGTGGTGTAAATATAATTTAGCTGTATCCAGTGCTGTGACTGTTTTGTTGCATGGGATAAATACAGTTTCTTTAGAGAACCGATCTACAACGATGAGGATGGAGTCGAAGCCGCCAGAGGAGGAAAGATTGGTAGTGAAGTCGGCAGAGATGTTCTGCCAGGGACCTTCTGGAATAGGAAGTGGGATTAATGTGCCTGCCAGGACATGGTTACCTCCTTTCATGCGTGCACAGCGATCGCATCGAGCGACATAATTTTTGATGTAAATGGTCATGTTAGGCCACCAGTAGCTTCTCCTGCGAAGTTCTATGGTCTTTTCATAACCAGGGTGACCAGCGACTGGGGAGTCGTGACATGATTTCATAATAGATAAACAAATGGATTTGTTTCCTTCTTGGTTACGTAATACTTCATTAACACAGCATACTCCGTGTTTCTTGCATAATTCTTTAATTTTGCTCTCTTTGAGCACATGTACTTTCTTCTTAATAGATTGTAGAATTTGTTCGCCTTCATCGTGGATTGCAACCGGGATGGTCCGTATCTGCTCCAGCAGAATCATCGTGATTCCTTTATTATCGTGTTCTATGCCGATTGCATGGTCTTCTCTTTTAGAGAGTGCATCAGCCTTTACATTAGTTGCACTGGGCTTACAGATGAATAGATAGTTGAAGCGAGAAAGCCATCACCACCAATGGGCTTGGTGTTGATTCAGGTTCTGTGACTGCATAAAATATTTCAAGTTGGCGTGGTCGTTCCAGATCTCAAACTGGTGACAAGAGCCTTCCAGATAGTGATGCCATATTTTCAATGCTTGGATGATGCTCAACATCTTTTTATCGGCAATGGAATAGTTTCGTTCTGCAGGCATCATGCTGTGGCTGGAATAGGCGACGGGGTACCACTTGTCTTCTTTTAATATAGATAACACAGCCCCTATGGCATAGTTCAAGGCGTCGGTTTCTAGACAGAATTGACAATCAATGTCTGGGAACGCCAAAACAGGTGCTGTGGTGAAACGTTCTTTGAGTGTGTCGAACACAACTTGTTGTGCTTCTTTCCATTCGAAGGGTTGGTCCTTTTTTAATAAATCATTCAAAGGACGAGCGTGCTGTGCGTAGTCCTTGATGAACCTTCGGTAGAAATTGGCAAGTCCGAGGAAACTGTGAACTCCTTTGATGTTCTTTGACTCTAGCCATTCCAAGATGGCTTTGACTTTCGAATCGTCCATTCTAATTCCGTCAACACCAACCATCATGCCGAGGAACTCAACTTCCTTCTTCGAGAAGAAACATTTTTCTGGTTTTACGAAGAGATCATTTTCTTCTAATCTCCACAATACTTCGCGCACGACTCTGTCGTGTTCGTCTTGGTCGTCTGTTTTTGTGAATATCATAAGATCATCAATGTAGACCACTATTATGTCCTCCATATCAACGAATATTTCATTCATCATTGCTTGGAAAGTGCCTGGTGAATTGCATAGCCCGAAGCACATGACTAGGAGTTCAAATGCTCCTTTGTAGCAGACGAAAGCGGCCTTCCATTCATCGCCTTCTTTGATTCGGACATTATTGTAGCCCCATCGAAGATCCATCTTTATGAATAGCTTAGCTCCTTTTAGTTTATTGACGAGTTGGGAGATTAAGGGGAGTGGGTAGTTGTTCTTTACAGTGTGCTCATTTAGATAATGATAATCCTGTATCATGTGCTTTTTGCCGTCTTTCTTAGGAATGAAGAATACCGGTGAGGTTTGAGGGGATTTGGAGGGATGGATGTATCCTTTAGCCAAGTGATTATCTAGAAAAGCGGTGACTTCCTCCTGTTCTTGTGCAGATAAAGGGATGATGCGACCTTTCTTGGGTTCAAATGTGTCTTTTAGGTCAATGGTGTGATCCCACGGTTTTCTTATCAGGATCCTTTCAGATTCAGCTTTGTTGAATACTTTTAGATAATTATGATACTGCGGGGGTACGAGCTGTTCTGCCACAGCGTCTGTTTTTACTTTCTCTTCTAGAGCACGGATAGTGGCGTGGATCTAGTATTGGATGTCCTCTTCTTCTTTTTTGATCATACAAACGAAGACCGGCTTAGCCTGGAGGGTGTGACAGTGCCTAGGGCAACGTGTCATTCGTACTGAGCCCTTGACTCAATCAATTTTTGGGTTGTGGCATTTTAGCCAAGAGAATCCGAGGATTAATGCGTTTTTTCCAAGGTCCATAACTTCAGCTGTGACTTTCTCATGATGGTCCTGATATTTGATCATCAAGTCCACGGAGTGCGTTGTAAAACACTAGTCCCATCTGTGCTGCAATAGCAAGAGGGATACTAGAAAAATAAGAAAGAAGGGTACGAATAGGTTCGTCCCAGGGACCCTAAAGAAGTTGGTGGGGGCGAAGGACCTGACTACACAATCCGGAAAGCAATCCGGAAAGATAGGGGCTAAACCCGGACAAACCCGATCCGGAAAAATGATGAGAATAAGATCCGGAAAGTGGAATAGAGATAAAGGGAAGTAGAAATATACGTTCGATGTTGGAATCCAAAAACCCGGAGTGGATTTGATGAGATGGTGATGAGATAAGAGAGATCCGGTCAAGGACGAGGACCGGATATAAGCGGAAAAGTGACGAGGTTTGCAAAGACACGGCTTCGCAGCAAGGAAATGGGTGATCAGTGCACACGGGCGAAAGATGTATTATCCATCGCACTACAGGGGTTTTATAGTCAAGGGAACACCCAAGACTCTTCCTAATAAGGGAAATATCAATCGGTAACCAAGTACGTCAAAGAAAAAGAAAAAGAACATCGTCCCTTCACGGGTAAACAGAAACCATGCGGAACACTTCAAAGGGGTCTAGACCTATGTCGAAGTGATATGACAGCTCAATGAAACCAAAAGAAAACAATCCGAATGAAAAACAAAGATCCGGATAGATCTTGCACGTGCGGAGATCCGGAAACGGACAGATAATGTCGGGTTGCATCGGATTGGATCGGGTTGGACTAGGATTGGATCGGGTTGGACTAGGATTGAATCGGGTTGGGCTAGGATTCGTCGGAATATGATTAGGGGTGATGTGGAAGTCGGTGGAATGATAGGATATGACCACAAGGAACTTCAGTTCCTTACAGCGTGATGTTCCCTGCAGAGTTCTTTGTTCCGTCTACATTAAAAACAGGGATTGCATCTCGTAATTTAAATAGGGGGAGTTTGAGCTTCTCCGCCCAAGATCTGTCCATAAAGATCGCATTTGCGCCACTGTCAAGCAGGGCGTCGACTTTCATAAGGGAGTGACGTGCGCTCAGGGGCGCAACTTTGATAGGCATCATAATCTTCCGTGTGGGGTTGAGGTTACATACGAAGACTTTGTGGTCTGGGATTTCATGAAGGTAACTGAAGGATAAAATCTTTGGGGAATCTTTTTCTTTCGGATAAGGGGAATCAAGCACAGGGTTAACGTCCCTGCCGTGCTTCATAGAAGGCACCCCTGACGTGTGAGTAAAGGTAGATACATCAGCTGAGTCATCGTCGTCCGACTCCTCAACTGATAGGGGAGAATACTTATTTGAGAAAGAACCCTTGGAACACCCAGATTCGTTCCGTGAGCTTAGGCTTTTCCCGACTTCCTGTGCATAGCCTCCTGATCTTTGAACCAGGCAGCTGCTTCTTCAAAACTCATTCCTTATATGGACTTTGAGAAGTCCTGGCGTTTGTCTTTTCCTTTTGAGGTCTGGCGGACCTCTCGTTCATCGTCGCTTGTGGTGCTTTTTCTGTTTTCCCAGGACGTATGCACTTCTTGTGCATTTCGGCTCCTTCCTTTCTTGCAGCCTTTCTTGTGCTGCCCGCCAAGCCATTTGCAAAGAAGGCAGGCAACAATGGGTCTTGGGCAATTTTTAGTGAAATGCCCTTCTTTGCCGCAATTGTAGCAGCCCTTGTTTGTGGCCCCTATGTCCATGGCATTAGGGTTGCATTTAGAAAATTGTGGAGCCGAAGCTCACTTCTGAGTTCTTCCTCTGATGAAATCAAGGGATTCTTGTGCTGTGCCTACCCTCCTGATCTCTTGGAGATAGAGGGACGGAGAGGCTCGGCGATTGCCTTCTCTGAAAATTTGAGCGATAATCGCTCCTCGTGTATTCTTTTTGAGTAACTCCACCACATGTGAGGCGTCAATGGCCGCTTGGCGATAGAGTGCTTCCCATCAAATGATGAAGTCATCCGTGGGGGAGTCACCTTGGTAACATTTATTCAATTGGGCGCGAGCCCAGTCCTTCTGGTTGGTACTCCTGAAGAGCCCTTCTAGTTCGTTGACTAGGGTATCCCAGTTGTAGTGTCTTCCTTGTTGTAAGCATGTTTGGGCGAATCTGCCCGCCTTGGCACCTTTGAGGCGTAAAAGAACAGTGACGACTGCCTCATAAGAGTTGGGAGCGATGGTGTTGGCGTTGACCTTGAGCCAAGCCTTGATTTTTGCCCACCATTCCTCAAACTTGGCTTTGGACCCGTCGTACTCTCCAGGGTCTGCGAAAACTTCGACTCGTCGTGATGTTCCTTCTCCTGCTGGTACCGCTCCTCCTGCTGGTGCTACTGCAGTGAGTGCATTAACTTGTGTTTGTAGTTGATTGTTTGCTGTCGTAAGTTGTGTCACCTGATTTGTGACTGCTTGTAAGTCCGTCATCCTGTCATTAAATTCTGCCAAGATGGCAGTGATCTTATCCTCCCATGAGGTCATTCCATCAGCAAGGATCTAATTAATGTGTTGCGACATGTTTGTACAATAGGAGGGGAGGGATTCTCTACTTGGTATGGTAGCATTCTGGTTTGCGTAGAGACTTGGGGGGACGGAGGCTTATTCTGGAGTATTCGGGATCTCCTTCCTGATCTCTTGTAATTTGACGGTGTGGGATTCTTCTTCTTTTCTTAACCGGCTTCTTTACTTCCGGCCTTATTTCCTCTTCGTCACGTTCTTTCCTTTTGCGGCTAGGTTCTGTGATTGGTGACGGGGTGAGGAGGCTGAGCGGTGATAACTTTTGCTTGTCTCCAGATTGCGGTTCTTCTTCAGAGATTAATAGAAGGCTTTGCAACGTGGGTCAAGTGTGGACAGATAAGGTATTATCCCTTGGGCTGAACATGAGGTCATTCAGATCTATGGAAAGATCGTCCGCCTCCGAGTGCTGGGATACTCTTGCTGTGGATGAGTCGTCTGGGCCTCCCAATCTGAGGGCGAGGGTGACTGTGACCGCTTGGTCTATCTCTTCGTCTGATGCGTAGCGAAAGTCGGACGGTTGCAAGTCCACTTCTAAGAGCCTTAAAAACTATGTAGCAGCTGAGAGTAAACGTGGTGATGGTGGTGGGGTCCTTTCCATGCCCTGTGAGCCTGCTGATTCCGCTGGCAAGGCTGTTCGCTCTCATACAGGTTCCAGCTCAGCTACTTCTGCCAAGGCCGTGTACAAGGGATTGGAGGGGCTGACTTGACCTGAGTTAGAGGGGAAGGAGCGAAGGGAGCAATGGAAGGTGATCGGCACTGGCTCTACCGTAAGCTCCGAGTGCAAGCGATCCTTCATGAGAGACACACTTGTGAGGGTAGCATTGGTGGTTGGCAAGGTAAGGGTAAAGTAGAGTCTAGTTCTAATGAAACAACCCTAGAGCGTAGCTTCCTTGGGTTGCCAAAAGATAGCTGTAGACTTGTGGTCGTAGAGAGAAGAGGCTTGTCAGGCCAATAAGAGTCCTTCTTATAGTGCTTTATGTCACCAATGAGGTCGTTGAGAGTATCGCATTGATGACCAGGACTCATTTCCTTCGTACTAGAGGCAGATACATTGTGTGTTGACCAGCTGCATTCTGGCACCTCACCATCAGTTTGACCAACCCCCTTGATGTAATTGAATGAATATTTCCACTGGCATTTTGCAATATGAGCAGGGAGGTGGAATTTAAGGACGAGAGCAGTGACTTTTCTCTTGCGATGAGGAAAGTGCATGGGGTTTGGAATGGTCTCCATACATTCCCATAGGTGGCAGCTCCACTGGCAAGCGATATCGTAAGAAACATTGAAGCATTTGAGGGGGGAATCCTTGAGAACAGAAAAGAACAAGTAGTCCATGTTGGCATAACTGCCAGTAAGAACGGACATGTTAGGAATGCACCAATGTATGCAGATTCAGATGTAATAAACTCACTGTTCTCCTTTTTGTAGATCACCCACACCACAGGGAAGGTTGATTTCATGTTGTGCACAGCAGATGGTGCCAACACCAGTGGTGTGCAGCCCCTTTGATGACTTGGTGTCTGCATTGTTTATGACATCATGGCTTGCACACATACTCTTCTGCATGATCCATCTGTAACATTTTTCTGAATAGACAAATGCCATGATTGTACCTCCTGTGGAATCTTTGCACGATCCCCCAGATATAGCTTGTATGCCAGTTCCTCCACGAAGTATGACCAACCTTGACTGAGGCTTGGGTTGACTGTGTTTTTCGATACATTCCTTCACTTTAGCCAGAAGTTAGTGTCGATTGCAATAAATAACGCATATAACCACCTTCGATGTATTAGTGATTGGTTACAGTTCAAATGGTCACAAACTGCTTACTCCTTATCTTTTGGGCCATTTTCCCAGTCGTTGGGAAGGTTCTTGCCTGGCTGAGGGCAAGTGGGACAGAGAACAACATACTCCCCTTCCTTCATGCCATCGGCACCCATGAAATTATGACCA
>JBBPNN010000601.1:0-19449 GCA_038090935.1 Hortiboletus campestris | reverse complement strand
ATGTCAGTTATTGAGTTAGGTTTGTCATTTGTTTGGACCAGAAACCAAACAACCTGCCACTCGGTCGAATTCTTCCGAGTGACGGTGTCTGTGCTTAGCTCACATTCAATCGTGCCCGCCACACAAACACGGATATTTTTCCTGCCCTCTTGCTTTGAAATACATTTTTTCTGCGAGGGTATGATTTGATCAGAGCGCAGCGTGGTCAAGCCTTAGCGAGCAGCGGGAATCCTGCTGCGGGATAGTCACCCGACCGCCGATTTCCGATTTCAAAGTCGGTCCTCTCACTGACAGTGAGCATTTGTGCTCTGGCCACCGGTCAGGTGAATCCGGAATGGAGATCCCAGCGATATTTTTTGGACGCGTCCATCCCGCGTGACGGGAGAATGTGAACTTGAAAGGGTACGATCAACGATCGACCAGGAGAGTCATCATCATCTTCATTTCGGGTAGCTTGTTTAATGACTTCGTGCCTCCTGGCCGCCAGCAGAGTACTTAGTTATCTTTGTTTACGGGTGCATCTATCGTGTTGGTGTGGGCAGTTCTATGATAGAGTCTAGACCAGAGTCGCAGTGTGAGTGACCCCAACACGTGTTCATTTCGCTTTCTCCCCGACATTTCCGCCCGACGACAATGGCTCGCTGTTACCAATATTCAAGTTGCGTATCTCTCCGTGTCGCCATACTACAAAGATAAGCTTGGCTGGCCATTGAAAAGCACCGTAAAAACTGACTCAACACCCACAAGGCAGGCGAGTCCAGCCATGTTTGGGGGACTGGCATGGTTAAACGTTGAGGTCCCGTAGGAATGCGCTGGCCAAGCGATGGGATGTGCCAATGGCGCTATGGCCGTAAATGGCTAACATGCGGTCACCATGCGCCCTCGGGAAGCGCCTGAGGGTGATGATCAAACTCAATACACCTCAAGGCAGACCTATAAACTAAACACAAACGCCGATTCAATCACACTCGCCACATTCTGCCACAACCCGCTTCACGTTTACCTCAGCCGTCCCCTGAGACCATCCTCTCCGAGTCTCCGGCCCACGCCGGTTGCATGACTGTATACGTTTATCGATTGCACGGACATTCCGGACAAATCGAAGACGTGATAATCGGTCGTACTGCCAAATGTTGCCATATCCTTGCATCAAGGGTTCTCGTCCGTGTCGCATTTTCAGCATGAGACCGTCCTAAACGTCCGGCACCACGGCTGAGCATCCCGCCATTTTTTTCTGGGGGTCCTCTTACTTCAATTCATCGCTTTGGAACATGTCTAGAACCTGTAATGATGTTCATTCCAGACCCTGAAATCTTCCTATCACGCGTATATAAATAGTCGAACGCCAACCACTGGGCTTATCCATTCTCCACCCGGTGGACTCAGACTCTGGTTGACGGTATACGACCTTGCGTTCACGACCCACTAAACGAAACGCCATGACTTCCTACCTGCGCTACATCTTTGGCGGACACTCTCGCGACAGCTCTCCTTCCCGCGAACAGTCCCCAAAGTCTCACTGGCGCTCTCGCTCCCAGCCATCGCCGAATTATATCTATGCCACTGCGGGTGCAGCGTCTGGTGGACCCACTTCCCCGCCACGCTTGAAGACCAAACGTAGCAACAGCTACTCTGCTCGCACCACCAATCCCTCTCCATTGCGGTACAATGCCTTTGACACGGCCGCACAAGCATCCAGCTCATCTGGCGAAGTGAGGTATGGGTCATCGTCCAAGGTTGAACGGGCGCCGTTGTACCGGCGTGCCAGTTACAAGTCTTCTGAGCATCGTACGTGTTCACGTGTGCGCCCACCCTTTACCGACTGACATTCTATGGATAAAGTTGCGCATTACGCCATGCCGCGCACCCCTTCCATGACTCCGTCCGTATCATTTGGGCCATCGTCTCGAACCAACTCGAGCTCATCACTCCTTCCTGGATCCGCACCTCCTGGGTCATCCGTTGGTAGCTCCTCGCACCATGCGCGATATGAGCGGCGGCCGTCTTTGAGGCATAATCCAGCTTGGCAGGGCAGCATGTCGTCGGTCACAGGATCTATGTACTCTCGTACGTCATATCATCCTCACAGCGATTCGCCTACTTTGACTGATCCACCAACACATCCATCAGACGCAGGCAGTGCAGAACCCAAAATTCCGCACCACCCAACCTCGCTACACATGCATCCACTATTCGCTTCGACTCGGCTGCACAGCGCGCCTATTTCATACGATGTTACGTACACTCCTTCCTCGCGTACCATCCTTGACCGCACGACACATACAGCCGTCCCTGCGCACACGCTCTCGCAGCCGGCCACAGACCCGCCGACACCGGCAGCTTCGCGTTTGGTGCTCCGTTCTGACAAGTTCCCATGGCCAGTCATCGTTGGTCCTTCTACCTCATCTCCGAGCGGCACCGGATTCTACGTTGGCGGGTCGTCCAATAGATCCAGCCGGTCATCGAACATCACCAACCTGGACCTGCTCTATTCACTCCATACGACACTCCTGACGCGAGTAACCCCACAGGAATGGGAGGCGCTTGGCCACGGCAGCCGGGCTCAGCGCAAGGTCACCCGCGCATACGAAAAGCGATGCACCAAGATGGGTGGCGGATGGGAAGGCGGCGTCCGTCGTCTGGACTGGTTGCATTGCAAAACAAGGCTGATTGGCATCGAGGTGGAGAAGTACGGCAACGGCCACAGCACGGGCAAGCTCGTTTTTGGCAAAGCTTGATCGAGAACGCGTTCGCTTACGCGCACACGCTCCCTTCACATTCACATTCATATTTTCTTTGTTCGTCGGATCGTTGCATGTCTGCAGTCTTTTTGGTATCTCCAGACAGGGCGAATTCACCTATGAAAAAACGCGGCACTTGGCGCATATGGATCGTCGGTGTTGTTCATGGTAGATATTGGGACACATGGTTGTATAATTATCACGATGGTTCGCCCTGCCAGTTGTCGCGTATGTACTCACGAGCGGACATTCGGTATCTGTAATATTATGGATGACTGAGGAACGATAACCCAATTATGTGCCAGTGATAGCGAGGATGTCAACTCGAATATGCATCTCGCATGGGTGAAATGTTGATGAGCAAGCTAAAGTTATTTTCACGATCCCATTCAACCTTCATGGCCCAGCAGAGCTCGACGGCCGGGGTGAGTCAAGGTATGTCGCCTCACTCAGTGTCAAATGCTGTTGTGGTTGTCAGGCGGACGTAGAAGATTTATCTTTGCAACACCGAGGTCAAACGCACGGAGTGGTACACTTTATTTGTCGCTTCAGAGGCCACGACATTTTAAATAATAGGCATGGATGCACGAACGTCTGTTTGCTTAGAAGAGTCCTTCCTCTGACCACGCCGTTGGGAGACGCGTGTCTCTATCAACTGTCGCGTAAAACTTCTCCAACGAGAGCTGTGACCAAGCTTTGGCTGCCCTTGGACCTTTCAAGTCTTTCCAGCTCCTATAGGAGCGTTCCTCCGGTCCCATCCGCCGCATCTCGAATCCCATACCGTCCCTGATATCCTCAACTATCTCACCTTCTTCCTCGCTTTCATCACCAGCACGTGTCTGACCTTGTGGAAGTTGCGGTAGTGGATCCGGTCCTCCGACGGTAAACTGGCGTGTCTTCCACAACATGACATCCTTTCGGAATTTTTGGTTCATCGCTCCGAAGAGCACGATATGGGATTTCCCAGGTGCATGTTCTTGTATGAGCATTACTTTGATCCAATAATAATGGAGCGCCAATGTCTGTCCAGGTGTGTATTCGTTGAACCATCCGACAACGACAGCGAAAGTGAGCGGGGACGTGGGTGGCGACTCCACCACCTTCCACACACTGCCATCGACGGTCTTGACAAGCAAGTCCTAGAATAGAACTCGAGATCAGTGTTCCTTCCCTATGGAATGTTCCCAACATGCTTACCGTAGAACTGCTCTCATAGTGTTGAGGCTCAGGAATAACGTATGCATATCGACTTGTGAACGTGAGATAACCACTTTCGTCCATCGTCCCCGTCGGCATGCCACTCTGAAGCGCATCTGAATTCGGAAATTCGCAGTCCATAAAATCCGCCATCTCTTGAAGACCATCTTTGGTGCGAACGAGCGCCTTTTCTGCAAGGCCAGTGCGAGGGAAGATGGGAAAGGTAGCGAGGTATCGACATGGTGGCAAGCGGAATGATATCCCCAGCCAGCTTGCACTCTTTCCGCTTTCGAGTACCTTCCTTGCGAGCGCTATGGTGGCTCCTACACGGTCATGCTTTGCAAAAGCCTTGACTGGAAGGGTCACGCCGAACAGACCCATGATGCTAAAAACCATGTCGACAGGGTTATATGTATTTCGCATCATGGCACACTGCCAGATGGCGTGTTCCCGAACGTCTTGTTCCACGCCAATCACATTATCCATCGCAGCGGCGAGCGATAGCAGGTTTGGAGACAGTTGACCGAATATCTTCGCTTTCATCATAAACAACGGATGAACGTCTGAATCATTCCCGGGGTATTTGCGAAAGAAAAACATGAACCCTACTACGCATGCATCGACAATATCTTTGGCGGCAGCAATAGCGAGGTGCCCTGGGACAACTTCTGTCACGGTGCTATACGGCCCATAACCCGGGCCAGTAATAACGAACCCTGCGTAGGGTGTCAAGCGTCAATAAATACATGTGTTTAATTATTCGAAGCTCCTTACCTGAGCCGAAGTTCCACTGAAACAAAACCACGGTACGCTTCGGAGCTAATGTTTCCTGCAGCGTCCATCCACGGTGAATCCACCCTGTCTCTTCATCGAGGCGCGGGATGTATTGCAAACCTGCGGGAAGGATGATGCAGAGAGTAGAAGACGTGTACAAGTCGTACATGTTCTCGATCTGCCAGGCTCTATCGTCGTCATCCGACTGCATGATACACAGCAGATCGAGCCACAAATGGTTGACACCTTCCCTTTCCGCGACAAGGCATGTGTGATGGAGGACCTCAACGCTGACGGGATTTGCGTTGAGAGCACCTGCAACCTGAAAGGTTGGCACTGCCTCGAGCTCGGTGAGGTTTCCGCGCCAAATGTACGACACGGGGACGTATGGGGTGTCAGACAGGTGTGAATGTTCTACGATTTGCAACCGCTTGTGTTGTGTCAGTTGATTACAGTCGATGAAGCGAAAGAAGTAACGGGTGGCGGTGGTGCTGATGTCGATCGGTTTGTCTCTTTGGCCCACCCAGTCGACGGGAAGGTCCAGGATGACCCTTGGCTCAGAAGAGGTGGGTACATCAATCGATTCTACTCGCTTTCCGTCATCAACCGGCCCCTGGTTAGTATCGTTTGCAGTAGATTGAACGTCGGATAGAAGAGGAACCGGTGCGTCATGACTGATATCCCCACTGGGTCTATAAGCCATCAGGAAAACGTCGAGAACCGGCTAATAGAAACCACCTACCTCACGGCCATCCCTACATCATCAGTTGGCGACTCTTCTGGTTGCTTTCTGTGAGACGACAATCAATGGCTGGACACGCGAGAATGGATGGCGCAGCAATTTACTGCTCGGTCACCGCGTTAGACATTCTAGTTTTTTGGCGTGATGCCAGACGCGATCGACAGTTTCCCATAATGCGAGTCCGTACCAGAGGACTTGCGTGGTCAAAGGTTAAGGGACCCTATGCCCAGGCATAATAAGCAAGCTGTGCCGCAGGAGCAAACGTGGGGCGTGGGCAGTGGCGTAAAACTGGCTACATTGCAAGCCATAATTTTTAGTGACCATGGTTTGGACGCATACGGGACTTCCCGCGCAGACTTGGCTCCTAGTGGGAATTAGTACAATACAACAGTTTGGAACGTTGTGAGCCAACACCTGGTTGAATCACCTTATGGCGAAGTCAAGCCTCCTCGATCCGCTTCGCTCGCGGTTCTTCGCTCGACAGCGCGCCTCGGTACCGTTGTCACGTCCGGTGAGATCCCCCAAGCTGTTACTTTGAGCTGGTGTTGGAAATACTTAATCCGCTCACGATTTCTACTCCTGCTACTTGCTCTGGCCAGTTGTGGCACTAGGTGGGTCCTGCTGTCCTTTCCTCTCTCGTTCACCGAAACGAGCTTGCGGACAGCATCGCATGGAACAACCTTGACAGGGCTCTTAGTCGACATGCTCAACTACAGCCTCGTATTGTCCGTGTTTCCTTTTAGACTTGAATACCTCGGATACGGCGACGTGTCCGGGTTGAATGGGTGGTTGCTGTTCATATACGTACGTACTCTGATCCTTGTTTACGACTCTCTACTGCATAATCACGGAGTCTCATCATATATCTATCATCCCTTGCAGTCAGGTGCCCTTGTCCTAGGTAACTACTTCTCATTCGAAGCCCATGTTAGCAGAACCTCGACTCAGCTTTCCCTCCAGCGACTCCCCAATAGCAACCTTCTCCGAGCACCTCCGTTCTCGTCGTTCCATAATGATCGGAGGGCTTTTCTCCCTCCTTTCTCAGCTCGTCCTCATGGAGGCACGCACGTTCGCAGTGATGTGTGTCGGAAGACTGTTCGAGGGTATCAGCTCATCAGTGGTGTTAACAGTCGATTTGGCCTTGATGTGAGTTTCATACGGCGGCTGTGGAGTTGTGCGTAGACACTGACACATTGGGGTCTACAGATGTGATACAACGCCAGAGAAAGACATTGGATGTAAGTTGCATCTTTTCCCACAACGATTGGTGTTAACTCCTGCTCCTAGCCAAAATGGGCATCATCATGGCAGGCGTGCCTCTGGGGTGTGCCTCCTGGCACTTATCCCTTGTCCATGACGTCCTCACCCGGATCGCACAGATCTCTGCTTGGGCCACCCGTCGGCGGCGCACTCTACGCTCGCTGGGGACACCGTGCCCCGTTTGTGTTCGGGATGATCTTCACCGCCCTGGATTTGGTGGGACGAGTACTTGTCGTGGAGGGTCTGCCACATCAGGTTCAGGACCAATCCCACGAGAATGAAGTGAAAGACTTGCCTGAAAAAGCCGCCATGCCGGGAGAAACTCAAAGCCGGACTCTTTCGCCATCCCAGGATTCTGGGTCGTTGTCCACCGCCGACCAATCCGAACTTCCGAGTCCTTCTACGCCCGACAACAGCCCTCCGACCGGCACCACTCAGCCTCGTAGAAAAACAGGCGATGCACTCATCTTCCTAGTCTTCTGGCGCTCCATGACTACACCACGCCCACTCGTAGTATTCTTAGTCGTGTTCTTCTGCTCGTAAGTCTGTTCTTGTCCCCTTGCCATCATGTCCTCCATCTTGGGTTAAGCTGTACATACCGCTCATGAATGGAGTTATATCACAGAGCTGCTTTCCTGGCCATGGATATCACGATGCCCCTGCACACACAGGAGGTATGGGGGCTCAACTCTACAAAGGTGGGGTTGGTGTTCATCCCCGCAATTATCCCGACGATGATATGTAGGTATCCAGTAACCATCAGAGTACAACTTAATAACTTTTCTTCTCCTGTGCTCATCACGCAGCTTCCCCTCTTGCAGGTTACCTCTCCGATAAAATCGGCCCTGAATGAGTTGCCGCTGGCTTTTTGATAGCTGGCATCCCGTGGTGGGGTGCTTTAACGAAACAGTTATCGCTTGTATTTTTCGTCGTGTCCTTCGCAGTGGAGAGTGAGTTGTTTATCATTCCTCCGCTTCCTCAACCAACCGACTCTGTCTTTCGATGCTCGACTCACGAATGTTAGTTAACGTGGTCCCGATAGATTTATTCATTGGTGCTGTCGTTTTTCCAGTTACCACTGAGCTTGCGGCTATGACGCGAGGTATGGACGGGATTGGGTGTACGTTCTTTTTTCTGCTTTTGGACAGTCTTGGTCTTGTGTCGTGTGTTCTGATGCAGGGCGCTGTGTACAAATGCGCACACGTATGGGGTATTTAATATGGTTTATGGATTGGGAAATACTGGTTAGGACATCAAAGTGCGGACTTCTCAGTATCGCATTGTTGCGGAGTCACGGTGCAGCTGCTGACCCGCATTCTTGACCGTCAGTGGGATCGATTGTTGGGGGACAGGTATGACACTCTTGGAACTTGCAAGCCAATGACTGATCCGTGCCTTTCTCTGGTTCAGATTTATGGCCACTCACCGATCGGATGGGCGATCATATGCTACGTTAATATCGGGACAATCGTTCCGTGTGTGGTTGCGAAACTGTGGTACATGGGCGAAAAGCCAATCCTGAAGAAGATAATACATCATGGCAAGGGTGTGGAGGCGAAGTCGGAAAAAAATGCGTCCGAGCAGAACATTATTGACAATCTGGCTTAGCGTGTAAACTAGGGTACCATGTGTATGTTATACGAGCTGGTAGGGTAGATAGACAGTACTGACTCCATTGTTAGCGTTGACCGGGACCCATAACGGGACTCGTGATGTTTTCCTCACATTCTCTGGTGAGTTCACATGCTTCCACGGACGTTCAATGTCCCACCGAGTTACATTCATTTACAAGTGCCAGCATTACGTAGAGCGCTGTTGGACTATGCGCACGCACTGGCAATGAAACTTGCTCGATCTTTGGGCCAACAAGCTTCATTCTCACCCTCTTTTGCAAGGGCACAGGAATCACCGTCACAAAATTCAAAAACATCTACTTGGGCCTTTTCCCTTAAAAAGTACAAACCAAAGAAGAAGTTCCGGGGCCCATTGGTTTGGCCATTCATCCCTTGGTCTATCACAAGTTTCACGACGATATTATTGTCCCGCCAGCTCACACGGGTAATCAAGACTGCACAACATTTTTGCGCGAGATATGCAATGCAGTTGTCTGTCGAAGACCTAATCGATGTGACTGTAACACCACATCCATCTTTTCGCGCCGCGGAAGGAATGGTGGAATTTATTTCCGCACAGGTACGTCACATTCACTTGTCTCCTCTTTTGAATATCGAGCGACATTTATTTACAGTTAAAGAAGCAACGCTTCAGTGGAAAATTCGAGGGGGAAAGGCGACATGCAGAAATTGAGAACAAATTTGCCTTGGGCGAAGAAGATTCGGACGAGCGGCGCGAGCGGTGGTCTGCGTCGAAGAGCCTGAGACTCGGACAGATCGCGAGAACCAGAAGCACCCCGCAGCAGTCCCCGCTACCATCGACCACCTCTTGACGAGCCCGGCCAAAACACGCTCAAAAGCCATCGCTCTGAAGTCACGCGCACCCGCTAAAGCTTTCATGCAGCCCGGAACGTCCAATGTTGTAAGTTTTCTCTTGTACTTTAGATGAAAACAAGTTTTCTGACATCGGACAAGGTTGAAATTTCAGTAACGGGTTCGAGGACTCGGGAAATCCCTGTGGTTGTAAGTGACGTCCCCTGCTTGATGCCCGCAGCAGCAATTACTTATATTTGAAAGCATCCCGTGTCTGTAGGAAATGCGCGTCCGCTTCGCCCCCGCCGCAAGGCAGCAGAGAACACCCCTGGCTATCGGAAGGATAAGCAGTCTGTTGGAGATGACTGACTGGAACCTCATAGGTAATTCTCTTATGTACCACTTATCTTTGTTGTCACAGAACCTACTAAATGGACGGGGCTAGAGTGTCCAGCATGTGGGAGCGCGGGAATATTTGAAGTCCCAACCAGGACCAGTGTCATGAACCGGGTCTCACTGGCGCGCACACTTGTCCGCTCCACGACTCTACAAAAAGCGGTCTACATGTTCATAAACAGCTACATCTTCCCTCCTCGATTCACCAGAAAGCTCGTGTGTAGGCCACGATCCAGCGTGACATTAGATTATTATCTGACGTACAAAACTAACTAGGAACATCCGACCTCCCCAAATTCGTAGGTGCCCGGGACCGCCACGGGGCACCCGGCTCGATCTTGGTGCGAATTACAGTTTTCCTGATCATCCGCGCTCTTGCAGCATCGCAGACAAAACCGATTTGCAGACGGTTCCACTCTTTTGTTGAAAACACAAACACGATGCGCAACGTTACGTCGATGGTCAACAGCCAATATGACACGGGTATTGACAAACGTCTTACTGTTCGATGAAACTTGCTCCATAGCCTCCAAATGTGCACTGTGCGCCGTTGGGGTACCGGACGTCAAACTGTCCGCCATCATCGTCGTCCGCAAAGGGGAACTTGCTGGCATCCATGCAACCTGTTATCTGAATTAAACAGCAGCAGTTCGTTAATATCTCTGACAAGTCCACTCATCGCCGTCGACAATCCAAATGGCCACGCCCACCTGCACGTATGATCCATCCGCCGCTGCCGAGTACGCAGCCCCTGTGATGAACCCGTCTGGGAAAGGGTTTCCGCACCCACTTCCATCCGTACAGTATGCAATACCGTCTTCCTCTGCATCGGACACCATCTCTGCAAACAAAGGAATCACAGCAAGCGGAAACGAAATAGACGGGTACTCACCGCCTGGATTCTGAGGGAGCAGCAGTGCGAATGTATTCGGTCCAGAGACGTACACCGTCGTTGAGGTAGACGCGTCCCCCGTCGGCTCTGGTGTGGGCTGTTCGTTCTGACGTCGCCGCTTGGTGGGCGTGGCCGCCCGCGTTCGTGTCGGTGTCTTTCCCGCGCCAACCCTCACTTTGGTCATATTTTTGCGGAGAGGTGTGCTTCTTGGAGTACTTCTGCTTCTGCTTCTATTACGCGGTACTGCTGCTGCTCTCAGTGCGCTTGTGGATGATGCGTTGAGGCCGTTGTCGTGTGTGGATTTGGGGACTCCAGCGGGTTTCGTAGGCTTGGTCTTGGATGCATCGATACGGTATCTAGACAGGCCCGCGGAACCATAGCCGATCTTTCCTGACGCGCTCGGCGTGACGAGACAGAGGTAAACGATGATCGACATCGCGATGATGTTGGAAGTGGTGAAGGAGAGCATGCCCTGTGTTCATAAACGGCGTCCGGAATGGAGAAATTAAGTACGTCCTCTTGCTCTGCAAGGACAGCGGGCAAGATCTATGTGGGGAGGTTTGTCGGGCAAGGAAGTTGGACCTGACATCAGTTATGTTTTTAGGTTGGCGCGCACGCGTCGTGGTCACGTGGATTGATTTCGCATCATCATACTACTTCTAGTACGCGTTCTAAACAGTCTCCGGCCGCGCCAAATGCCATGCAACATGATTTTTAAAACGCTGGGCTACATTTTGCTCGCTTGTAGTAGGGTTGACTGCGACCTATGAGGCGAAAGTTGAGAGTGGCCCGCTAAGACGACTCGGATCGCAGGTGAAGGGCATTCTCCTACTGATGTGACCAATATGCTGGTGTAGTCGGTTCGGATAGACATTTGTCCCCACCTTTTTCCTTATATCGCACGCGATGGACTTTTGAAACGCACACAAGAACCTAGTAGTCACTGGAAGGAACGAGGAAGGTAAAGTCTTAGTGACATATTCACAATATGTGCACGAATTCACTATGACGAAAACATGAAGTATAACAATCCACTGTGCCTAGGATGTGAGAGGACTGAACGTGACTACAGGGAGTGTCATGCGGGACCGAAGTTTGTAATTTCAAGGCAGCCAAGCCAAATCATCTCCAAAGCGGCTCTGCCAATCGGCGCGAGCATCATCATGCCCCCTCCTTGTCGCCTCCAGACTCGACAGGATCTTGGGGAGAAATCTCTTCTCGTATGCAAAACCCCTGCTCCCGGCCATAGCATTGGCAGGCGACAGTGTCAGTCATCTGTATGTCTCGAGGAAGGATAGAAGTAGGGTAGCTCATCACTGGCTCCCTTGGGGTCATCGATAGCCAGGGCATTCATTGGTAAGCGCAATTCGTTATATGTGGCGGCACAGAATGAAGTGGGGAGATAGACAGACCCAACACCAGTTTCGACAACAATACCTGACCAGTGAGATTGCTTCGCCTTTATTTTTCTCGTATTTTTGTCTTCGCCTCTCCAAATGGGACATAGTAGACAGGCAAGTATTGCCGGTTCTCCGGGGTCTCGAAAAATGACACTGCGCTGCTGATTTCGGCGTGAACGCTTCCCGAGCCAGCCTCGTTGGCTAAAGAGGCAAGAGAATGTAAGGACAGTCGTCTGGAATCTGATCGAGAATGCCCTTGTCAGACTTTCACCGTAATGTTGACTTTGATGGCCCATGAGAATCCGGATGTAGAAGGCCGACGTCTCTGAAAGAAGTATTTAGATCGTGGAGGACGCGATCATTCTCTTGTTAACCCTGTTCCTGGAGACCAACCACGGAGGTTGGAACACTCGAGGTGGGGCTGCGGATGAGGAAGGATGATTACCGGCTCCCGAGCTCAAGCTGTCGCAGATGAGGCGGGAAAAACGTTCTGCGAATCCAGACAGTGAACCAGCTTTAGCATGGCTATCAGTTTGTAAGTCTTCAGCACGATGTCAAAGCTAAGAAAACACACGAGTAGTGTGTGTGGAAAGTGATCGTCGGAGTCTAGTGAGTCAGGGTGACCACGAGTCGAACGATTGCGATCTACGACCACTTGCGCTCTGGAACCTTTGCAGAAACATTGATTGGTATAGGAAGTAACCGCGTTGTTCGTGGACCTTCTTGGGTGCCAGCATGATCGCATCTTGCATATCTATGTGCGTCTGAGTGCTAGAGAAACCAATACTCGTGCCCTGTGATTGGCGACTACAGAACAGGCCATAGAAGCGGAAATTTGAAAATGCGACAGCTCGGGAGCGCTTGTGGATAACAGCATCGGATTTGGGAGTGGCCCGGGTATTATTGATGAGGAAAGGGTTTGGGACGTGGCGAACTTGAACATGGGTTCGCTGCTGTACGCTTTTGCTAGGGTTGGTGGATTGTACTGTTCATACACAAAACAACAGAATTCACGTCACGCGATAGAAGACAAACAGTCAGCCTGGTTGGATCAAAGCAAAAGTATCGTTCAAACGTACGTTCAGGAGTCAGACTCTCGACCTTGAAGCGGCCAACAAATCTACAGCACTGGCACATCTCGTGAACTCGGGAGTAATCTTTCCACCTGCATTGTTAGTACGAGGTATGTGCGTCTGTTAACGTCCTTGGCGGAAGGAAGAACTTGGCGCATCCGCGTTTTCAAGCTGGGATGAGAAGTAATGGCAGAGATCTACGTACCTAGCCTGAGTTTGAAAAACCTAACAGGCTGAGCGTCTTTGTTTTGGCATATCAACCAGCCGCCAATGGCAAAATCACATAACCAGATTTCTGATATCTATCCATATCTCATTCACGGTTCTCCGGTTCATGATAGTCCAGCCCTAGCACTATCAGTCTGTCGTATACGATTTCCCATCAATGTTTCTTTCCTCTCCCCTCCCTCTCTCCTGAGCAACCACTCACGACGGAGCACGCCCGCGCCTCTTTCTGACTGCCCGACTGCTCAGCCTCCGTCCACTGATCAAGCAAGGTTCAAGGTCCATACGTTAGGACCAACCTTGGTGCTCGACAGCCCCATGAACCGTGTTCGGCCCCGCAAAAAGTCCACCCGCTTCACACCCTTTTGGTACTGCTCATCAGCGGCCTCCTTTGATGGCGCACTCCCACACCGATTGTGGAACGCAATCGACACCTCGTCTTTGAGTGTCTGCGTGGGAAGTGTGTTGTACTCGGATGGCAGCACCGGGCGACGGAGGAAGTAGTATAGTGCTTCGAGGAGGTCGCGGACCGAAACGTAATGTCTGGTGGGCTGGGTTGTCAGCCGCCATGGGAAACGGTCGATGACGAGCGTCATGGTGTGCATGCTAGGTTGCGTCGCTGGCTCCTCAAGTGCTTTCGTGATAAGACTCTGGGGGGATGCGTGAATGTTGGGAGCGAGCGTGCGAGGGGGAAGAGAGACGTAGTAGATGATGGATGGGACGTAGGGATGGAATGCGAGGAGTGGATGGATGGCAACAGGGTCATTAGGGAGAGGCAGCAAGGCAAAGATGTTCTGGGGGGGGGTGCGAGGCCCAAAGGGATCATGTGCATAAGGTTTCTTGTTTGATGTATCACTTGCTAGGTCTGAATCCGAGTCATCAAGCTCTGTATCGCTCAGATAGACAGTATCTGAGAAGAAGTCGGTTGACGATCCGTACACCGAATAATCAGCATCTGAGAGCGAGTCGGTTGGCGATCCGTGCTCTGTATCTCTCAGATAGACAGTATCTGAGTGCAATAAGCAACCGTGATCGCATGGAATTGCTATTCTTACCATTGTGGGTAACTATAGAATAGTGCACCGACACCAATGCTTCTAGATGCTTCTCTAGCTCCCCTAGAGACCATGATTGTCCCTGGATCGCGACGATAAAAGAGGAGCAGAAGAGAAAAAGAGTCCTCACTTCTTCGAGTAATTTGAGCATTGCCATCCACTGATTATCAAGGGTCACAGCAACTTTTGCGGATGGTTCCTATACTATCATGAGTATAACCGTCACATTTTGATGCAAGATACTAATAAACCTTAGTCAATAAATACCGATTAATAATCTCCGATGGATGGGACGCCTATGAAGTGACTGTGTCTATCCGTACTGAACTAGGGACGCAGAACAAATTTTACCTGTGATATTTGTGGCACATGCTGGATTGCTACATTGCCTTTGGGTGTCTCTGCAACCGTTGCCTTGGTCGAGTCCCCCACCAGTGAATTCAGAGACCAAGTGGGGCGAAGAAGCATGCTGAGAAGTCCAGGCTCTCGGTTTTCACTCTGTCCCTGTTTAGAGAGATTGGGTGTGACTGTGATTCCACGTATGAAAATGGTCTGGTTATCTTGCCCTTGACGGTCTGGTGGTGGTCCAATCTTGCACTTGAAACGACCAGCAGGCTGCCAAACCGAGTCTTCCCGCATAAGTCGTTCATCAACTTCCACCAATGTGCAGTGTACACCAACTGGGTTAGTGTTCGCTGCCGTCTGCATGCTGAATGATGCAATGGACCATGAACACGTCTTATAGAACCCAGTGAGTAGGTAAAGCGAGTTGGATCGTGGCCATCCAAGGCGATCTTTAAAACGCTCAAGCCAATCGGCCCCATGCTCCCTCGCATGGTTCTCGAATAGTCGCCTGTGGTAGAGTCCAAGTTCAGACAATTGTGCCCCTTGAGGTAGGATAATATGCGCTCCGTCATCAGACAGTGTAGCACTATATTCTGTGGTCTTGCGACTAGCTACATAGTCAACTGCTGTTGTATGATTGCGGAGGGAAAGTGGCATACGTGACATCACCAACGGTCAACACATCCACTTGATCAACATTCCAGGGAGTTTCAGGGGACGAGACTACCTGACGAGGCAGGAGGTCTCCGCCACCGCGGCGAACGTCGAGATCCTCAATCGACGGTAAGTTTGGTGGGGAATCAGCACTTCCTGGAGTGGTTTCAAGGATATTGAAGAAAACGTCAAATTCCCCCCATTCATCGACAGTGCCAACGTCCCCGATCCTGAGACCAGCGCTCTGGTGAGCTTGCGGCAATAGATCTGGGTCAGGACTCCACAGAGGATAGCCCTGTATGAACAGGTGTTTTGCAAACGCAGCCTGCTCGGAAAGAAGGGGTTGAGGGGGAGGCATACTAAGGAGCTCAGCTGGGGAGGGAAACGTTTGAATCCGGAGGAACTACTGTACGGCGCCAGTCGATGAGTGAGAGATAAAAAATATTCAAGTTCCCACTGGCACCCTGTTGATATAATCAATCCAGTAATTGAGATAACCAAAGTAGGGACATTCACCTGTGTCGGGCGCTAGAAGGTACGTCTAGAACAAAGTCTCATTACCAAAGCTGAGCGGAGGAACGTCTGCCACACTCGTAAGAAAGGTTGGGTGCCAGCTTAGATCAATTACCTATTCTCGCCTAGGATCTGCTTATTCCATGCTTTTGCGTCTGTTGTCTCCTCCTGTGGTTACTAGTAGCCGATAATGTTGTAGACGAGCAGTGTGTGGATTGGTGCCTGGAAAGGCGACTGCTGTGAACCCAGTTATCGGATATCCACTGGTGCCCATGTCCGAGTCAAACCTATTACATACGTACCATGAGATTCAGAGTTTGAGAGCTCCAATACAACCAGCTGGAACATTGGAACTTGCAATCTCCCAACATGTTAGTCTGGTGGCCAGACCGTCTATGAGGCAAGGCCGTCGATAGACGATACAACCAGAAGGCTACCACATGTCCGATTGCAGAGTTAGCCTGGGGTAATAATTAGTTATTACATACTTGGTTGCGAAAGTACTTGTACAGTAACTAGCGATGATGGTAACTACGATACTTCTATGTCCGTCAATCAGGACCCCCCGCCATCCATGACCTCCTGCATGGCCATCCACACACCCCTGTCCATCTCCACCTCCCCTTGCACCCGACTCCGTTGTCTTCCCTTCCCCTTGATCCCCACTTGCCCCGAACGTGTCGTCCGCGATCCTTGCGTTTGCTTCGCGAGATGTCTCACCTCCGCAAACTCGTCCGTCGCCTGGGCCCGCAAAAAAGCAGCGCTCCTTGCCCTATGCATCAAACAGTCGGGTCGCTGGTATCCCTGCACCTCCTCACCCTCTTCCACCACTCCGCCCACGTCCATCGGCCGCCCGTCCCGCCACAGCGACCCACCCGTCCGCTCCAGCGTCTTCACGATGTCCAAACTCTCTCCGGGCAGAATCGCCAAGGGATGCGATGGCGTCTCACACGTCATGTCCACCTCCTTTCTCAACACCCGATCCACGTCCACCGCCGAAAAGAACGCCACGCCCTGTGGCAGATCGTCCATACCCAACTTGAACGCGAACAAACACCGCGTCCACACGTTCGCGATCTGCAACGCCAATGTGGCGCGGTACATGTCCGCCTCGGAAACGAGGTACCGTAGTTCGTCGTGCACCGAAATAAGGAAACGTGCGTTGATGTCGTACGTGCGCGTGAGATGGTCCATTGCGACGAGCAAGAGATGGAGATAGTCCACACCGGACGATTGAACGACCCAGTTGATCCGCGACGTCATGTAATCCGCCCCAAACTCGGCGGGCAAGTTGTCCTTCGAGAGCGCCGCCGTGATCCCACATCCCAACGCGGGCGTCTGCGGTCGTTCCGACAATGCGATCTCCTCCAACTTGTTAAACACGAAGCTCTCCGTCCCACCGAACCAAAACTTGCGCCCAAAGAGATCCGGTCGGTGGGTGTTCTTACCCTTGGTCGATGCGTACAGGTTTTCGGCCAACTTTTTGGCTTCCTCGGGCTGCATTGCTGCGTTTGACTGTAAGAGTAGCAGGACGGCATGTTTCATTCCCGCCCCGTAAATGCGCGAATAGTTGAACACTTTGGCCTGATCGCGTGAGATGCCCAGGATACTCGCCGTCTTGGAGTGCAAGTCCGTCCCTGCAGCCTTGGTGCCCTCGAGCGTCATCCAACCGATCGCAGTCGCCCCGTGCAGGCCGAATTGAGCGTCACCCATACAACTCGATATCCAAAGCTCCTCCGAGTCGACGTCGGCCCCGACGATGGCGTACCCCGGCGGCGCGCGAACCATTGCCTTCAGCTCGGACCCCACACGGTTCTTCTTTGCATTACTCGCCGTCAACCACGTGTTCTCAATCGCACGGCGCGTGACAGTACCCATCGTGATCACCTGCGGAATGATCATACCCCAATTCTGCTCCGATGATTGCGCAAACTGCATATCGACCCGCCCGTTCTGCCACACAACCATCTGGTTCAATATTCGATCACGCGCGCTGATCCAGTAACTGCATTGAGCGTTCATGTCCAGCGCATCCTGAGCATCGTCGCCAGGGCTCGTCAACGTTCCGTCTTGGGCATATTTCATGAAGGTCTTAGAGAGTGGACTTCCGACGTTGGCGTTTTCGCCGTCCTTATGTGGGAGCTTGTAGAAGAAGAAACGGTGTTCGCCCTCTCCGTGCGTCATCTCGCATAGCCCGTGGTCAGCAGGGTCAGAAAATACGAGTGGCTGCGCACGCGTGGCAAATTCGACAGCGCTCGGGACCCTAAACGTCCATCCATGCTCCCTGGAATGAAAAAGAGGGTGGCCCATCCAGGACAGACGAAGCAGGATAGGCGAGATGCGGTTTCGTACGGTGATGTCGAGTGTGCCAGGTGGGAGGTCTTTCTTAGGTCTTGCAAGGTCCCAATACCATTTCGGCCAGATCACTTGGGGCTTGGGAATTTCGGGGGTAAGTGTCGAGGACAACTTTGGGCGGGGAGTGGCGAGGACAGGTCTCCAGTCTAGTTGTCGTAGCCAAGGATCTTGTTCATAGTCTTCCCAGCCAGCAAGAGATCTTGCTATGTTGATAATACGAGCCTCTATCTCGGGCGTGCGTTCTCCGCTGGCAATGGCCTGAGCCAAAGGCATGTCTGACGCGGTAAGCCGGCCCTCCTTGAGGTAAGGAACACCATGAGTCGGCCCAAGGATGGTCAGGATTTTCCTTGCGCCCCCGCTGGGAAGTCGCGTCACCTTACCGCCACGGAAACAATGCCACTTTTCTTCCGAGGTGTATTGTAATGGATGTCCATCGAAGGACAATTTGAGAAGAATCGGGAGCACGCGATTCACGCTGCCAGCGCTGAAGACGCCATCCTTGAATAAGTCGCGTAACCATGCAGGCTGCTTGTCTACAGTCGCCTTTGCCTCGGAAGTAGACTCTGGGCTCTGGAGACGATCAACACGAGAGAACCAATACGCGTGGAAAACGACGTACAGCGCTATCATACACGCCTCTGGATTTCTTTGCGACTTTGGGGGCCCAATCAAGCTGAGAAAGCCAAGGGTCGTCTCTCCAAGAGCCGCTCTGCATCATATCTTTTGCACCCTCTGAAAGTTCCACGAGGTGTTTCTTGACCTTGCCTTCCAACTCGTGATACGTCCGTTCTGCGTTACGTAGATACTCCTCCCAGGATTTGTCGACCGTCAGAAAGCTCGTACCCATAATAAGGATACCAGCAAACGACACCGGACTCGGGCACCGTTCAAGGAAGGCTGGAAGGACCTGTGCGAAGACCTGGTGCGTCACGTAGACGTCGTTGGCGCAGTACCCAAGGTAATCCTGAATGTCAGCGAGGATCGCCTCTCTCGAGGACGTCATGAAATCCCCTCGAATCTCCTTGTCGAGATCGATATCGCAATAAAGCTTGGCCACATCTGCCAGGGCGTTGGCAGACGTGAGGTCTTCCCAGCGCTGCTGTGACTGTTCAGCGTCGGTCGCGTCTGCGTCGTCTTCTTGGAGCTGAGGTAGGCTTTCCTCGATCTCGGCACGCAGACGACGAAGCTGTGCGCGCCGTGCAGCATCAACCTCAGATTCTGCTTGCGACGCGGCACCACGCATGATCTCGAGCGCTGCCTCGACAGCCTCGGTGCGCTGTTCAATACGCGCAGCTCTTGCCTTGCGGTGTTTCATCCACGCCGGTCTTTGATGCGACGAAATCCCATTGACAGCTACGTGAAGCGACATCGTGTCCATAAACCGTGTTTGTGTGCCTCCGA
>JBBPNN010000600.1:0-19454 GCA_038090935.1 Hortiboletus campestris | reverse complement strand
CCGTGCTTTGGGGGAGAGGGGGGAAGGGGGGAGGGGGCACGGGAGGGGGTGTTGGAGTAGAAGGAGATGGCGCGTCGGAAGCGGGAGCGAGGTGGAGGCGAGGAGGTCGTGGGTGGATCGGGTTCGTCGAGTGCCTGCGAAAAAGTGAGTGGGGAACGGAGGAGGAGGAGGAGGACGGACCGGGAGAGGAGGGATGGGGATGGGGATGGGAGAGGACGGGGAGGGTGGGGAGGACGGGGGAGGGACGTCGTGTGGGAGGAGACGCTGCATGGGACGGGCAGAGAGCATCGTAATGGTGGTCCGGGTTCAAGATAATGATGGAGCACAGGCAGCAACTCAAACCCACCCAGCTTACCATATCGGGAACCCGGTCCGAGCGGTGCGTGATCACAAAGTCGGCCGACATGACAATACGCGCTGACCATCTCACTTGCGACACTCTCCTATCCACATCAATTTGATAGCTCGATAAGCCCTCGTACCGACATTGTCCACATCACCGTGCTCAGTGACTAGTGACTGGTGAGGGCAATGCATGTACATAGCAAACCAATCACACGCAATCCAACTAAGTGGCCAGCAACCCGTCCAACCCCGCACTCAACCGACATCCTCCGCATCCCTCTTCCGCTTCATTTCCTTGGACACCTTATGCTGTGCTGCCTCGTGTTTAGCCAATTCAGGCGGCACCTTGGAAACTGGTGATTTCGATATCTCTGTGAACGGATCGGCGTTAGTGCGTCGTATACCACCAGTGTGAGCGTGGGGAAAGAGCGGTAATGTGGGGTATGCTGTAAACCTGCCTTTCTCGACAGAAAGAAACAGAGAGCGACCGGGATCAGAAATCACGGCATGACATCAACACGTTCGCCGCGCATAAGACACTTCTCCCAGAGAAGCCAAGCCGCGCCGAAATTAGGAAACCAAGCATGCTGCGCTAAGAACGAGCCCAAGAAAAGAACGCGAAAAAGATTTCCTTGGTACTTGGTATTCCTTGGCCCACCGCATGCATGGCTGGCCTCCGACCCCAAACCGTAAGCCAAGGTTTCCAAAATAAAGGCTCAATGCTTGGATAACGGAATCGTATCCCTGAAACACCGGAGCCGATCACCGGGACGGCCGTTGCTCGACCTCCAACGTCCCGTGCTGGATAACAGGCGCGGAGATTAAAGAGCACCGAAAGGCGGAGTCAAGCGCAACACAAAAGTGATGCGACTACCGATCCCGCACTGCCTTGGCTAGGAAAATAAAACGCAGCAAAAATACCGAAAGACAGTGGTGGCGCAGGCAAAGGTAAAAGCCATGCCCAAATCAGTCGCGTGACCATACCTTGTTTGAGGTCATACCTGTCCAGAACCGCGCCTGGTTAACGAGACGGTCAATGACTGTCAGAGGCACAACTACGTACATCACTTCGTCATCGTCGTTGGTCAAAAATGTGATCGCGGTACCCTGTTTTCCAGCACGACCAGTTCGCCCTGCGCAGCAATAACGTCAACTAATGCGGTAGTACTTTCCCCCTTAATCAATACTTACCAATACGATGCACATATCCCTCGATCGTCCCCGCCATTTGATAGTTGATGACTAAACTGACATCTTGCACGTCAATGCCACGTCCAGCAAGATCAGTGGCAACCAAGATATCAGCCTCTCCCGAGCGGAGTGATTGCAACGAAGCCTCGCGCTGTTCTTGGGTCTTGCCAGAGTGTAGAGTGGCTGCGGACCACTACAACACGCCAAGCCCGTCAGTCTTCGAGAATCGATAATAACCTAGAAAGAAGGCGTACACCAGCCCGTGACAAATCCTTGGCCACCATGTCCGCCGTCTTTTTTTGGTTGACAAAGACGATGATCGGAGACGCAAACATCCCGCTATTGAGGATTTCCAGCATACGTTGCCTGCACAACCCACCGATGAATCGTGTGGTCAAGCACTCGATAGGGTTCACTTACTTTTTCCTCTCATCCCCAGTGACGAACTCGACGCGTTGCTCGACCGTATCGACTGCTCGTCCAGCCTCACCGATCGTGATTGTCGCTGGTCTCTTTAGATATTTCCTTGCCAGGCGCTCCACCGCAGGGGGCATCGTCGCTGAAAACAACGTCGTGACTCTGGTACGGCCTTTGGCCACAATACCAGCACTCTCCTCGCCATCCACATCCATGGCATCTCCTCGCGCTGTAAAGCCCTCTGGTTCACCTTCCATCAATTCAGCAGGGAGCTTGTCAAGGATGAAGAGGAGGTCTGCCTCGAATCCGAGATGCACCATACGGTCGGCTTCGTCCATGACGATGTAGCGGCATTGAGAAAGAACGATGACATGTCGTTCGATGACATCTTTCAGACGACCTGGTGTAGCGATGATAATCTCGGCACCCTCCCGGAGGTTGAACTGTTGTTCTTCAACGGCACGCTGTGATGGTGCAAGTCAGGCACTGAAACTGACAGGGAAGTGTGCGACATACACCACCGACGATGGAGACGCAAGTAAATCCCAACGGACCTGCAAACTTACGAGCTTCTGCCTCGATTTGTTGAGCCAGTTCACGAGTAGGAGCCATGATTAATGCATAAGGCCCAAGGTGGCGATTTTCGTCCGTGAGGGGAGGTAAATTCGAAATGAAAGTAAGCATAGGGATCACGAATGCTGCTGTCTTCCCGGAACCTACACTGGGTTTAGTAAGGTGAAAGGGGTTAAAGTGCTTTACACACCCGTCTCGGCAATACCAATGATGTCCCGATTCTGCAAACCGATTGGGATAGCTTGTCGTTGAATGGGCGAGGGTTCCTTGTAACCAATCTTTTCGATCACAGCGAGTATAGCTTGTGGGATCGTAGATTCTGCCCAGGAACGTAATGGGTGAGGAATAGAACCACCTGCATAGGAAGAACATTAACATATGGGCTGAATGTTGCGAGACAAGTGCTCACCTCGTGCTGCAATACTGAAATCCTCCCTGAATATCCGCCAATCTCGCTCCTTCATCTCCAAAAGTGGTTTTTCCGACCAATGCCGCTCGTCAATACCACTCTTTGCTGCCTTCCTCCTCTCCATGGGATCTGCGAGATTCGCTTCGGTACCCGTGCCACTGTAGGCTGCCCCACCATCATCCATCCCACCTACTCGGCCTCGACCAAACATTACTTGTGCACCCTGTCTATTGGCGCCCAGAGCAATAGGTGAATCGGATGCAAACGTGTCCTCTTCTTCTGCCCAGTCAAATACAAACTTTCTATCGTTCATCTTCCGTATTTTGCGTTTCTTGTTCGTTACTCCGAGATAGCGATCCCGTAAGGCTGAGAGGTCGTTTTCTGTCATGGGGGGAACGTGTGGCGTGCTGGACTCGGGAAGCGTGCCGTTTCCGGAGGGCGTGGATGAAGCGGGGGTAGGGGTAGGCGTCGCACTTGATGACGGGCCATTGGAAGGCCTCACACGGTCTGCGCGTGGGCCAGTCGGGACGTTCGCAAAGCCACCCCGAGGGGGCTGGGCAGTCTGTGAAGCACGACGGTCGTCTTGTTGATTGCCCCTACCTCTTCCGTCTCGTCTTCCATGACGGCTGTCCTTTTCCGGATGACCATACCGCTCCTTGTCCTCTTCTGTACCAGACAATGAATCGTTTAGCGACACATCATGGAGAACAGTGCTTACGACGAGTCGTGCCTCCATATCGTGCTGTACGCTCCTTTTCTCTCTCCCGTTGACGCACCGCCTCTGCCTCCCGCTCAAGCGCATCTCTATCCTGTCTCGCCTTCTCTTCGCGCTCACGTTGCTCCTTGAGCTCAGCAGCTCTTTTGGCAATCGCGATCTTGGCACGGTCCTCCTTGGAGAGAAATCTAGGCTACGCAGGGAACCCAGATGAGCAAGACCCGACCTAAGCGCCCACATAAACACACCTTTGCGGCAGCATCTTTCTCCGCCTTTTGTTTCTGCAGCAACGCCTCAATAGAGAGGGGTTCCGCTTTCGCGTTGGCAGACATGACAAGAGAGCAGGGAGGCGTGTTACCCGATTAGGAATGGACATAAGCGAGGGAACACGTGACCGCCAGACCCTACTCAATGCCCATCGTCTGACACGACGCGCGCGCGAGGGAGACTCTTTGCTCGATCACTGGTGATCGGCACTAACCATGCCCTTCACGATGTCCCCCACGACCAACACGAGCCACATCCACTCACGCGTACAGTCTCCCCGCCCAGGGACGCCCGAACCATCCTCTCGACAAGGCAGACGAAATACCGAGCCGGATGCCCAGCTCCTTGACGACGATGGCGCGATATCACAAAAGGTGGGTGATCGGTTGGTGTCGTTTAAAACGTTGCGCCTGACCCACGAGACTCGCAATGTTCTAGTTGGAAGCGTGTCTCAAGCACATCTTTACGAAATATTGTACGGCTGCCCCACCTGCAGTGTCGCACCAGGCACATGGTCTTTCGTTGCTTGCACCACCAGAAGGTGCATATCTCACCCAGGAGGGCTTGGATGCGTGGGCACGCGATACAAATGGCGCACCGTTCTCCCAAGAGACCAAGAACGAACTCGTTGAGTTTCTTGATGTGACCGATGATGGTGGTCTGACGTATGCCTACGTTCCCCATTGCATTCGGGCCTATATAAATGAAATCCATTTTTTTAGCCTCAAGGGATTCATGCAGATATATCAGTTGCAAACCGAAAATGACGAAGAAGAGACATGGAGGGATCTCGTGCGTCCTCTTCCTTCTTTTCGGGTTTGCGATTCGAGCGAGTGACGCTCTGACAGTCTAATCACGGGTTCGACCGCACCCTAACTCTCGTCTCCACGCGTCGGGAAGATGATCTTGACCATCATCCAGCGTCAGAGCCCAAGCCTATACCCCCGAGCGCAAAATCATGTACGCATCGCGCCTTGCTTTGGTTGTCGACTGCTTGCTGATCGGGTGTTACTTTGAACTACCCCATAAGCAGAATTTACAAATAGGTATTACATGGTTTTTGTTTCGCCCTTCATCGTACAAACTATCAAGATGTAATGATTCCCTCCACATCCGATAGGAGGGAAGACGCAAGGACCAGAGGGCCAATGCGATGTGTCCATCAATATGGTCTTTTACGTCTGCCACCCTTGGGTGTGCATAATCCACACTTTCCACGCAAAAAAAGCTCATAATGAATGTGAATACCCTGTTGTTTTCATCAGTTTGCTTTGATACCAGAGAGGAATCATTGGCATCACCACTTTAAGACTTGCGTTCGCCGTTATTGACGTATCATTGAAGTGAAGTTCGCCGTCCCCCCGTGATTCCATTCCTTTTGTTCAGTACACATAAAAGGACTAACGAGAGAGATACATATCAACCCTGTTTGATTTCATCTGCAATCTTCCCAAAGACAGTGATCACGATGTATTCCGGGAACCTCAGGCTCACACACCTTACTTATCTGAATCGCCCCTGATGTTCATCTGACCCTGCGAGCGGGTATGGATCACGATTAATATTGACCTCTGAGAGCGAGCTGTTCCTGACGATTATTATTGACCTCCGAGGGCCAGCGCTGCCCCTGATTTATATTTATCTGGCCCTGAGAGCAGATATGGGTATGATTGAGTCATCTGTGGAGACCGGGCAAAGGATAATGCATGAGTTACTAATTCCGCATTGCCAGAAGCGTGACCTGCCGCACGCCGCCATCCGGCGGAGTCAATAAGCTACCAAGTTCGTCTTAGTTTCATCGTCGTAAGGTGATGTACGATTCCTACTGTATTACGAAGTAGACGCAATGACGATTGCCCCTGGCACGAGCTCGGTGCAGCACACCCGGTGGCCGCAACGGCTACCGAGAGACGGATGAGGGAAACGTCGCACGACCATACAACCATTGGCTTATCGGTTTTCCCCTGAGCTGTCAACCCATTTACATCCCATCGCGACCATATAGACGCTGAGCCCTGCCCCCCACTGGGTCCTATGCTTCCGCGGTCGCGCAGGGTCCTTACACACTCTCAGGGGTAAATAACTGACACCTAAAAGTCACCTCCAACTTATCTTGTCTAGGGTCTAGCATGGGTGTACCTAGTCTGGTGAACAGACTGGGGTGTACCCGGGTAACGACCGTAATACCCACAGGTGTCTGAGACTCGCAGAGTTATGACCAAGTAAACCAGCAACGGGTATCATAGGGTGTATCCGTGGGTATACCTGTAAGTGAATGGTCGACCCACAGGTGTTTCGTACAAAATCACAAATTGCATAGTACTAGTAGTATTTACGGGTCTATCTAATAACATTGTCGATGTCATCCACCACCCGTGATTTTCCCTTCCGTTGACTGCGGCTCACCCCATCCCGAATGACATGATCGATCAAAAGGAGAGGTGTCTGGGGCCATGATCCGAGCGCCATCTGAACGTTGAAGGATTGGCTTATATTGTGCTGGAGGTGATTCAATTACAGTCGTCCACACAAGAATGAGCGTTTGGCGTCGACAGATGAAGCTAGTAGAAGGCAGAGATATGAGGTTTGTATGGAGATTATAAACTGACCAGGCACAGAAAGAAAGTGGAGCGCCATCTGTGCAACTCGAGGGCGAGTTGCTCGTGCAAGTTCACAATACTTCAATATACGACCCACCGCCTTTATCTCTTCATCGGGAACCAGCAGCGAGTCAAGATACGCTTGTATTGTGTCACGGGATGTCGTAGATACTGCTTGATGCGGTTCACGTGAACGTACCACTTAGAGCGCCATGGCTTTGAATTCCATAGCCAAGTAATACCTTGGCCAATCAAGTTATAATGAACTCCAATGACCCACCTCAACGTTGGTGGTAGAGTCCGAACTGTCATGGTATTCAAGGCCGCAGGGGCCGCAGGTGTCGCTTCCGGCCATGCATGAGACAGCGTCCATCGATTAATAACTACCTTCCTGGCTCCTATGCGATCTCGCCGGTTGGGGTTCTGCTGAAACAAGACGAGTTTCTTGTTGGGGCAGATGACTTAAAGGACTCGGAGTATCAATTACAGTAACGATATGTGCATACATGGTGGACTCACTGATGAAAATACGATAGACTTCGCAATCGTCTGTAAGAGCATAATACTTACCAACCATGATAAGCACAATTTGTGCAGCTCTATGCGAATCACGTCAGGCGCCTCACGGTTATTTTTCAGGTTTTGAAGTTCGTTTCGAGGCCCTGGAACATCGGAATGACCTCATATGCTAAGGAAACCTCGGCTTGTGAAAACCGATCAGAGATATCAAGTATGACGAGTTATAGCAGCCTGAGTCAGGGACAAGTACTGACAAGATGGGCTTCGCACAGATGCTCTGCCAACTTCACCTGTTCGGCATTAAGTGCATAGTGTTTGAGGTTGTTGTCGGGATCCTGGATAAAACCTCGCACATCTGGATAACGTTCCATATGCGTACTGAGGCATGTACAGTCGGGTCGCTGGCCCGGGTCTCAGCGGGGCCGACAAGCAGTGTCTATGAGGGACCATATTGGACAAAATTAAAGTCTGGAAGATTGAAAACGCGTGGAAGAGAAGAGAAGCACCCAAAACACGGGAAAATATCCTATTTAGGAAGGTGGAGTTTATCAAAGCCGAGGACTCGGACGAGACAGCCTGACTCGGAGGAAGACCAGGTATACTGTATGCATAGGTCCAAGTGACCAAGCCTAAAAACTTGCCAAACTGAAGCTAATAGTCTTGTCCAGTACAGCCCATCAAAATTGTTGTTGTGCCTGTGGCTTCGGTTACAGTGCTTACATGTGCTCGTGTTCGCTAACTTGAATCCGTTTGATATTGCACATACACACACGGGGACGTAGACCCGGGCACCTGCGGTAATGGAATCCCCCAACCCGTACCCGACGGGCCCGGGTGTACATGGATACCCATACCCATACAACACCCAACCTGCACATACACCTGCAGGTGTCTACCCACGGGTTAGGGTGAAGCTTGTCCACCCTAGACCCTAATCTCGTCTCAGCGTTTAGGATCCCCCCGAGCGTATCATCGATGCAGTCTCTGAAAGAGGTCCCACTGTGCGGCATCCCGAATGCGAAGGAGGACTCGGACAAGGCTAGAACTGAGCTCACCCAGTTTCCCGAAGGCGGCATTGCAGCCTGGTGCATGGTCATTGGCAGGTAAGTGTCACTGTTTACCTCGGAGTCTCTCTGTGATACGGTTTTGCTGTCATGACAGTGCACTGGTCCAGTTCTGTGGTTTTGGGTAAGACAATCATTTACTTTTGCGAGTGACGTACGTACTCACACGAAAAGAAGGTACACCCAGTCGTTTGGCGTCTATCAAGGTACGGACTTTCCTCCGAATCCTTCGTGGTCTTGTGTTCACGGTTGCAGATTTTTACACCCGGCTTTATCTAACTAACGTATCGCCATCTGCGATATCGTAAGTCTCGTTCAGAGCTTTGGTGTGTGTGCAAAAAAAAACTCGAACCTGCTTGATAGTTGGGTAGGAGGCATCAATGCGTTTCTGACGGCTTGTATCGGTCTTATATCCGGTACACTCTATGATCGGGGCTACTTGTATGTCCAGCCACTCCGAGCGTTGTCCGCACTCGATGCTAATTTACGAAGCTACCATCTATTAATCGGGGGATCGCTGCTGCAGTCATTCACCTTGTTCATGCTCTCGCTCACCCAACCAGGTCAATATTATGAGGTCCGTCATCCTCCTACCGATGTATTGTATGAGCCGTCCCACCGAGTCGGAATGACAGATCTTTCTTGCCCAAGGGATCGGCCTTGGAATAGCTCAGGGGATTCTATACGTCCCGACATTGGCAGTGGTGTCTCATTATTTCCGCCAACGCCGTACACTTGCAATGTGCCTAGTCGCCACTGGAACCTCACTCGGATCGGTCGTCCACCCCATTATGTTGAACAACTTGTTTAACCGTGTAGGTTTTGCCAACGGCGTGCGGATAAGTGCTGCCTTCGTCAGCATCCTGCTTCTCATCGCCTGTGTCCTTATTCGTACGCGGTTGGAACCACCTAAAAATCCTGCAAGTTATTTGTCTGTCGGGAGGGGTCTCGTCCACGACGTGCCTTATGGTCTCATGTGCGTTGGGTAGGTGTCTATCCCCGTCCCATGGCTGTTCTTCACAAGCGATCCTACCAATACGGTAGATTGTTATGCTTTAACATCGGATTCTATTTCCCGCTCTTTTACTTGCAATTGGATTCCGTCCAGCATAAAAATTCAGTCACGTTTTCGTTCTACTCTGTGCGTGATATGTTGCTACTCCTCGTGACATTTGATACTGACCAATCTCTTACCTGTCCAGTTGGTAATTTTAAATGGGGGAAGCTTGATAGGCCGATTATCTACGGGATTCATTGCACCCCGCGTTGGCGTGCCCAGGCTAATGATCATAACGACCGCTGTGTGCGGCATCCTCATTCTCGGCATGATCGGTCTGGACGGCGTCCCGACGGTCGTGGCATTTGGGACGATCTATGGCTCTTTTGCTGGCGTTTGTGAGTCGCCTTTTTGCCATTTCGTAGGGTCGAACTGAATAGGGACGTCCGCGGGCAGATATCGCATTGTTGGCGCCCCTCATGGCCCTCCTCACCAGTGATCTCTCAGAACTCGGGTTCGTTGCTTCCGCCCGTCCGGTCATTCATGCCCGGATGCTCATGCACGAGTGATCTAGTGCTCGCATGGGAGTGGGCTTTACTATCATTGGTTTCGGTAGTCTTTTTGGTGCGTCCTCGTCCAGAATGATCTCACACCATCGCTCAACACCACCCCGCCCAAAGGCGGGCCCATCTCAGGTGCGCTGCTCACCTCGCAATACAAGTGGTGGCGACCCTCGCTCTTCAGTGGGGTACGATTTTCTTTACCCATTCAGGGGGCAACTTGCTGACGCATTTTGGTAGCTCGTTTGTCTTACCGGATGTCTGTTGGTGGTAATGATGCAACTCGCGCTAACACGTCGGGAACGCCTGACTGAGAGACGGGGACCTGAGAGGCGTGAAGGCCCAGTGAGCCGCGAGGCGTAATGCAACTAACGAGCCTGTTGGATCAGCAAGCACGGGCGCAGCCCAATCCGCAGGGGCCTGCTGATACCGCCGTACCTGTTTTTTTGTTTCATTTTCCTTGTTGTACGATCAAGTGTTGACCTTCCGTTTATCCCCTGATTTAGCCTCTTCGACACAATACTTTTGTTCTTGATCGCTCTCAGGCTCGGCCTAGCCCTGGCCCGAGTATCTTTGCTCCCTTTGCTCTTGTTCACTATATATTTCGTCCAACATTGTATATTAGATACCAATGTGTGGCTTGTCATCTCAGTCTGTTGCCTCTTTCCCGTGCAACGACTGAAAATGCTGTCTCTTGAATCGCCGCATGATCTCTCGATATCTAATAGAACCATACCCTAGTCTGGTGACCTATGAGGCAAGCTGTCGATAGATGGTCTGGTAAACCTCGTTGGGGTGCAAAGCGGATTGATCGGGACACGTGATAGACAAGCCTAAATCTGGACATATGTAATAGTAGTCATGTGAGTAGGATAACTGTCTTGAATAAGCTCAATCAACACTTGTTGCAATGCACGCGCGGATCCCAACACCAAAAGCAACATCATTCCCCTTGAAACTTGCCCAGATTGTGGCCCATCTCTGCACCTTTCATGCAAGGAACGAGTCCCCGTGAACAAACGAATCAAACGAGTCATGCAGGTCCTCCACCTGAGTCGATTTTCGCTCCTAACAGCGCTCATTGTAGTCTTCGACCCATCCTAGCAAGATTTTGCCATACATCGGGGTAAGATATATAAATCTGGGAAGCTTCACCAGCTCCTCGACAACATCTTCAATGATTCTCTGGGCTCCTCGTCCCTCCTTGCATGGATGGAACCACATTCGATTGAGGACGTCTCAAAGAAAGTGCACAGTGGGATGTATAGCATCAAGGACGTCGTACGACTGAAGATTGCCTCGACCATTGGGGCTGCAATGGTGAACCATGCGCCTATGCTGAGCAGACTGCTGCTTTGCGCCTGCCAGACAACTCTCGCGGATAAAGAAAACACTAGCAAGAACTCAAAGATCGTATGTGTCAATGTTATAACATGTTCCTCCGTTAAGATCTCTTGTTGCAGCCTTGTCAGCTCATCGTCACGCAGCTCGCAAAGGTTCGGTCAAATTGTAGCCTATATTTTGCTGCGCCGTTTATCCTCGAATTCTTACGGACCAATGGCCCGGGAGCATCAAGGCGGACGATCGATGCCCTTGCGTAATGTGGGCTTTCCATCTCGTTCACGTCACTAACGAATCTGCTACATGACCTTGCTTCGTGTTGCGTGGATCGAGCGACTCGAATCTGGAGACCTCGCGTTCTCTATTACGATAACATCAACATTAGCACCTCTATTTTTGTCGAACAGCAGCAGTCCAATACACCAGTAAAGATGCAGTCTAGCACATTCCCAATCATCTATGAGAACGAATACAAATCCAGAACATATGCGACTCGCACCAATGTTATTGCATGCAAAGCAAGCTACTGGCCTCATATTTAACCACGATATCCGTCCAACATTCAAGCAAATCAAGGCTATTGTTGCTAGTAGGCTAGTAATAGCTGCGGTTTCGAGAGCTTATAGGGCTGTGAACAAATGTAGGTACCTGCACCGACGTGTGTACGAAATATTTTCTGATGATTTGTCTTTCCTCAAAATTATGTTTTCTCATTGGTGGATGATCACGTGTCTTGATCAATCACCCTTTTTGTGTCCCAACGAAATTTACCAGATTACATAATAACTAGACCGGGTTGCCAGTGCCGGAACTTGAAGCTTGAAGCCATAGCAGCGGCGGAGTCAATGGGCTGTCTTGATTTCATCTTGCTACCTCGTCGTAAGGTGATGTGCAATTCCTACTGTATTGCGAGCTTCTTGGCAGACGCAATGATGGTCACCACTGGCACGAGCTCGGCGCAGCACAACCCTGCCAGTGGCGGCTACTACAAATGTAACTTACGTCCAGCGAGAGACGGATGAGGGAAACGCTGCATGACACTTCCGCGTTTACGTCTTTCTCCGTTGTCCATATGAGGCCTGCATGACTCTACTGGCGGCCTCGAAATGAACCATTGGCTCATCGTTTTTCCCCTGAGCCGTCAACCCATTTACATCCCATCGCGACCATACTAGTATAGGCGCTGAGCCCTACCCCCACTGGGCCCTAGTATGCATCCGCGGTCGCGCAGGGTCCTTACACACTCTCAGGGGCGAATAACTGACACCTAAAAGTCACCTCCAACTTATGTCGTCTCAGCATTTAGGATGCCCCCGAGCGTATCATCGATTCAGACTCTGAAAGAGATCCCACCGTGCGGCATTTTGAATGCGAAGGAGGACTTGGTCAAGGCTAGAACTGAGCTCACCCAGTTTCCCGAAGGCGGCACTGCAGCATGGTGCATGGTCATTGGCAGGTAAGTGCCACTGTTTACCTCGGAATCTATGTGTGATACGGTTTGCTGCCACGACAGTGCACTGGTCCAGTTCTGCGGTTTTGGGTAGACATAATCATATACTTTTGCAAGCGACATACGCACTCACACGAAAAAAAGGTACACCTCGTCGTTTGGCGTCTATCAAGGTATGGACTCTCTTCCGAATCCCTCGTGGTCCTGTGTTCACTATTGTAGATTTTTACACCCGGCATTATCTAACTAATGTATCGCCATCTGCGATATCGTAAGTCTCGTTCAGAGCTTTGGGGTGTGTGCAACTCGAAACCTGCTTCATAGTTGGATAGGAGGCATCAATGCATTTCTGGCGGCTGGTCTCGGTCTTGTATCCGGTACACTCTATGATCGGGGCTACTTGTATGTCCAACCACCCTGAGCGTTGTCCGCATTCGATGCTAATTTACGAAGCTACCATCTATTGATTGGGGGGTCGCTGCTGCAGTCATTCGCCTTGTTCATGCTCTCTCTCACCCAACCAGGTCAATATTATGAGGTCCGTCATCCTCTTACCGATGTATTGTATGAGCTGTCCCACCGAGTCGGAATGACAGATCTTTCTTGCCCAAGGGATCGGCCTTGGAATAGCTCAAGGGATTCTGTACGTCCCGACCGTGGCAGTAGTATCTCATTATTTCCGCCAACGTCGTACGCTTGCAATGTGCCTGGTTGCCGCTGGATCCTCACTCGGATCGGTCGTCCACCCCGTTATGTTGAACAACTTGTTTAACAAGAGTGTAGGCTTTGCCAACGGCGTGCGGATAAGTGCTGCCTTCGTCAGCATCCTGCTTCTCATCGCCTGTGTCCTTATTCGCACGCGGTTGGAACCACCTAAAAATCCTGCAAGTTATTTGTCTGTCGGAAAGAGTCTCGTCCACGACGTGCCTTTTTGTCTCATGTGCTTTGGGTAGGTGTCTATCCTCGTCCCATGGCTGTTTTTCACGAGCGATCCTACCAATACGGTAGATTGTTATGCTTTAACATCGGATTCTATTTCCCGCTCTTTTACTTGCAGTTGGATTCCGTCCAGCATAAAAACTCAGTCACGTTTTCATTCTACTCTGTGCGTGATTTGTTACGACTCCTTTTGTCATCTGATACTGACCAATCTCTTATCCGTCCAGTTGGTAATTTTAAATGGGGGAAGCTTGATAGGCCGATTATCTACGGGATTCATTGCACCCCGCGTTGGCGTGCCCAGGCTAATGATCATAACGACGGCTGCGTGCGGCATCCTAATTCTCGGCATGATCGGTCTGGACGGTGTCCCGACGGTCGTGGTACTTGGGACGACTTATGGCTCTTTTGCTGGCGTTTGTGAGTCGCCTCTTTGCCATTTCGTAGGGTCGAACTGAATAGGGACGTCCGCGGGCAGATATCGCATTGTTGGCACCCCTCATGGCTCTCCTCACCAGTGATCTCTCGGAACTCGGGTTCGTTGCTTCCGCTCGTCCGGTGATTTATGCCCGAATGCTCATGCACGAGTGATCTAGTGCTCGCATGGGAGTGTGCTTTATTATCATTGGTTTCGGTGGTCTTTTTGGTGCGTCCTCGTCCAGAATGATCTCATACCATCGCTCAACACCACCCTGCTCAAAGGCGGGCCCATCTCAGGTGCGCTGCTCACCTCGCAATACAAGTGGTGGCAACCCTCTCTTTTTAGTGGGGTATGATCACGTTTATTCATTCAGGGGGCGACTTGCTGACACGTTTTGGTAGCTCATTTGTCTCACCGGATGTCTGTTCGTGGTAATGATGCAACTCACGCTGACATGTCAGGAACGCTTGACTGAGACACGGGGACCTGAAGGCTCAGTGAGTCACGAGGCGTAATGCAACTATACCCTGCCAGTGGGAGAGGTAAAAATATCAAGATCCGACGTGCGTTGACATAGCTAAAATATGTATCTAGTGTACAATCTAAAGTGCAGTGTGTAAGATGGAATGGCCTACTGGTTATCAAGCGCGCAGTGCGTTTAAATGCCCTGACCAGGCCAAATCCGGTGGTAGTACATATATAGGTCGAGATGCGAACCGTAAATGGTCAATTTAAATGTGTCAGGAACGGGTATGGGACTCAAATCGCCATGCCAACGAAAGGGTCACAAGATCCGTTGAACGTAGCGCAATATTCTACGAATGAAACATACCAGATGGAAGAAATGACAACGGCTGTTGGCACAGCCTTGTCGACGTATGCTTTTGAGAGCTTGGTTTCGAAGATGAAAAAGTTGATCAAGAGGGCGAATAAGGGCGAGGCATGTAAGGCGAGATTGATCAGTATAGGATGGATGAGTTAGCAGCCAGACATGCATGCCAAACTTTCAGGGTGAAAGAGAAGGCTGGAGAGTGAGTACTGTTTGAACTCTGGATCTGAGACTGTATGTTATGTTGCTAGTGTGTGCATGTGTGTAAAGAGTACATTGGAGGATAGTATGATACAATGGTATAACTAGACCTGGAAGCGTGACCTCAACCGCGGCGGAGTCAATAGGCTACCACTGGTTCGTCTTGACTTCATCTCGCTACCTCGTCGTAAGGTGATGTACAATTCCTACTGTATTGCGAGCTTCTTGGCAGTTGACGCAACGATGGTCCATTGGTCACTAGTATTGGGCCTACTATTGGCACGAGCTCGGCGCAGCATACCCCTGGTGGCCACAACGGCCACCGAGAGTCGGATGGGGAAACGTCGCATGACAATTCAAGTTTACGTTTATCTCCATTGTCTATATGAGGCCTGCATGACTCTACTGGCGGCAGGCTCGCAATGAGCCATTGGCTCATCGTCTTTCCCCTGAACTGTCATCCCATCTGCATCCCATTACACGCTGAGCCCTCCACTCGACCCTATGCCCATCCGCAGTCGCGCAGGGTCCTTACACACTCAGGGGCAAATAACTGACACTTAAAAGTCACCTCCAACTTACCTCGTCTCAGCATTTAGGATGCCCCCGAGCGTATCATCGATTCAGTCTCTGAAAGAGACACCGTGCGGCATTTCGAATGCGAAAGAGGACTTGGACAAGGCTAGAACTGAGCTCACCCAGTTTCCCGAAGGCGGCACTGCGGCCTGGTGCATGGTCGTTGGCGGGTAAGTGCCACTGTTTACCTCGGAATCTATGTGTGATATAGTTTGCTGCCATGACAGTGCACTGGTCCAGTTCTGCGGTTTTGGGTAGACATAATCATATACTTTTGCGAGCGACGCACGCACTCACACGAAAAAAAGGTACACCTCGTCGTTTGGCGTCTATCAAGGTATGGACTCTCTTCCGAATCCCTCGTGGTCCTGTGTTCACTGTTGCAGATTTTTACACCCTACATTATCTAACTAACGTATCGCCATCTGCGATATCGTAAGTCTCGTTCAGAGCTTTGTGTGTGTAGAACTCGAAACCTGTTTGATAGTTGGATAGGAAGCATCAATGTGTTTCTGGGGGTTGGTCTCGGTATTGTTTCAGGTATACTCTATGATCGGGGCTACTCGTATGTCCAACCACCTCGAGCGTTGTCCGCACTCGATGCTAATTTACGAAGCTACCATCTATTGATTGGGGGGTCGTTACTGCAGTCACTCGCTTTGTTCATGCTCTCGCTCACCCAACCAGGTCAATATTATGAGGTCCGTCATCCTGCTACCAATATATTGTATGAGCCGTCCCACCGAGTCGGAATGACAGATCTTTCTTGCTCAAGGGATCGGCCTCGGAGTAGCTCAGGGGATTCTGTACGTCCCGACATTGGCAGTGGTATCTCATTATTTCCGCCAACGTCGTACGCTTGCAATGTGCCTGGTTGCCGCTGGATCCTCACTCGGATCGGTCGTCCACCCCATCATGTTGAACAACCTGTTTAACCGGAGTGTAGGCTTTGCAAACGGCGTGCGGATAAGTGCTGCCTTCGTCAGCGTCCTGCTCCTCGTCGCCTGTGTCCTTATTCGCACGCGGTTGGAACCACCTAAAAATCCTGCAAGTTATTTGTCTGTCGGAAAGGGTATCGTCCACGACGTGCCTTTTCGTCTCATGTGCGTTGGGTAGGTGGCTACCCTCGTCCAATGGCTATTCTTCACAAGCGACCCTACCGATACTGTAGAATCTTATGCTTTAATACCGGATTCCAGTTCCCGCTCTTCTACTTGCAGTTGGATTCCGTCCAGCATAAAAATTCGGAGACGTTCTCATTCTACTCTGTGCGTGATTTGTTGCTGCTACTTGTGACATTTGATACTGACCAATCTCTTATCCGTGCAGTTGGTATTTTTAAATGGGGGAAGCTTGATAGGCCGATTATCTACGGGATTCATTGCACCCCGCGTTGGCCTGCCCAGGCTGATGATCATAACGACGGCTGCGTGCGGCATCATAATTCTCGGCGTGATCGGTCTGGACGGCGTCCCGACGGTCGTGGTACTTGGGACGATCTATGGCTATTTTGCTGGCGTCTGTCAGTCGCCTCTTTGCCATTTCGTAGGGTCGAACTGAACAGGAACGTCTGCGGGCAGATATCGCATTGTTGGCACCCCTCATGGCCCTCCTCACCAGTGATCTCTCGGAACTCGGGTTCGTTGCTTTCGCCCGTCCGGTCATTTATGCTCGAATGCTTATGCACGAGTGATCTAGTGCTCGCATGGGAATCGGCTACCTGATCATTGGTTTCGGTGGTCTTTTTGGTGCGTCTTCGTCCGGAATGATCTCACACCATCGCTCAACACTACCCTGCTCAAAGGCGGGCCGATCTCAGGTGCGCTACTCACCCCGAAATACAAGTGGTGGCAACCCTCGCTCTTCAGTGGGGTATGATCACGTTTATCCATTCAGGGGGCAACTTGCTGACACGTTTTGGTAGCTCATTTGTCTCACCGGATGGCTGTTGGTGGTAATGATGCAACTCGCGCTAACACGTCGGGAACGCTTGACTGAGAAACGGGGACCGGAAAGCTCAGTGGGACACGAGGCGTAATGCAACGAACGAACCATAGTACCCTGGAAAGGCAAGAATATTCAAGATCCGACGTGCGTTGGCATAGCTAAAATATGTATCTAATGTATAGTCCAAAGTGACCTGTGTAACCTGTTGGCTATCAAGCGCACAGTGCGTTGGGTGCCCTGTAGCCATCATCGGCTGCCAAGGATGAACTAGGCTAGCCAAAACAAGCAGGGCAGAGGGGCTAACTATCTAGTGTATTGTCCAAAATTCCATGGAATATTGGTTGTCAAGCATGCAGTGCATTGAGCGTTTTGAAGCAACTCAGGGCTATTCCGGCGATAGTGATATAGATCAAGACGCGGACCGGAAATGGGCTATTGGTTAGGAACGGGTATGGGACTAGAAATCGCAATGCCAACGAAACCGGGGTCAGAATTCCATGAGCTGCAGGGAAGACAGGAAACTCACAAAATCCATTGAATGTGGCGCAATATTCAACAAACGAGCCATACCAGATGGAAAACCCGACGACTGCTGCTGGCGCAGCCTTGTGGACGTATGCTTTTGAAAACTTGGATTCAAAGACGAAAAAGTCAACCAAGAGGGCGAACAAAGGCAAGGCATGCAAGGCCAGATCGATCGTGAGCGGGAGTATTAACTTTGCTGTAAGAGGCGTGATGAGATGTGGGAAGAACAAGATGAGGGGCCAGTGGACGCTCGAGATGGCGAGTGCCAACTGCGCAGTAATGCAAGTTCAGTCTGGTGTGTGGGTCTGCGGCGTAAGGGATCCCTTACCGGCAACGACATCATCAAGAGTAATTTCTTGAGGTGACGAACGACTGTGTCGTCCTGTCAGTTTCATGTTTCGTGGACATTTTCGCTACAGCGACACTCACCCGCGATGGACTGGAACACGTCGCAGAACAGACTGACGACCATGTATGACCATGCAATGAGCAGCCTATCGGGCGACCGCGAGCCCCAAGTTAGCTTTGAATGTGAGCACCAGGAACTACGTCACCCTTGGTTGGTTAGAAACTGGAAGTAACCACCCTTTTGAGCCATTATAAACTCCCGGTGAGGCAGGCGAAGGATACTGAACCACCCCCACGCCATGATACTTGCCGCGGTTGCATGCAGGACGAATGCCGACAGCCGTCGCATAATTGAGTAGGTCTCTGGGATGTAGTCTGGGTGAGGGGGAACGAGCTGAGGGGGAAACGCAACGGCCAACAGGCTGCGGAGCCTGGGGTGACCAATGATTCACATGAGATGGGATGTCATGCAGAACTCGTCATCCTGTTCAGCGTGGAAGAAACTGGCACGACAGCCCGAAAGACCCCGACCTCGCGCCGTCCAGTCCGCAACGGCGATGCACAAAATGGTGCACCTCCGTGCTCTTGCACTCTCTCGCTCACTACACATTTCTTCTGCGTCTCGTCACCTAGTCGGACCCAACGACCCCATCTCCCACCTCCGCCCCATCATCTACACCGACACACCGACCCCGCCATCGTCGCACTCCCAAGGACACCTCGAATCGCGCGTCAACCACCCCTATTCTCTCCACGAGTTCACAGACGTCCAGCACGACCACGCTCTGGAGCTGCAGTACAAGCTAGCCCGAGAACAACTCGACGCGTTCAATCACAATTACTGGACAGACGTATGTCGCGATAACATCCCGTTGGATCTCGGTTCGTTCACTGATGGTTACGCCAGAGCAACACGCGGTTCGAAACAGCCAAGCAATCAGTGTTGACGTCTCTTCCTGAATCCGCCTCGTCTGAAACGCGTGAAAATGCATTCTCAGAGTTTTACAAGAAATGGGTGATGCAGGAAAAAACGAGACAGGACGAATACTCTGCCGAATGGCAAACGTGTAATTGGAACACCATCATTCTCGCCGCTCGTGTAGAGTACCAGCGCTTCAAGCAGTACATTCTATGACGATACAACAGGGAGGTTGACGTGTCGGGTAATGTACGGACGAAAAAGAAAGGCATCGTCGCAATGTTTTTAGGGTGACGGATCC
>JBBPNN010000599.1:0-19495 GCA_038090935.1 Hortiboletus campestris | reverse complement strand
GCGCTTGAACAGGTGGTTTGGGGGTGCCAGCGCAGCAACGTGACTGATTACTGTCACATGTTACCATAATGTCACACGTATCCTACAGTGCATCATTCTAATAATGCATCAAGAAAATGCCCCGCCCGACGCAATGCATTATGAAAACTTCTACTGTACTACCCCACTCGCACTGCTCACTTCGCTTGCAGTGCTTGTCCTCCTATCCAAGTTAAAATTAAGAAGCTCAGGCAAGCTTTACCTAAGAACTTTGTCCTACCAGTCTTATAGTGGACTTAGTCTACTTAGTGACTTGAGTTGTCTTATTGAGCTTTTTTCCCAACTAAGTATGTTTAATTCATGATCAAACAGGTTGAAGTTTTCCTGATGTACCAAGCGGCAATGTTGTACCATAAAGAAAGAAGGAGCGTCCGGAGTTGATGTCCGCAACTCCAGAGTGAGTACTAGTGGAAATCTACAAGCTAACTCTGGAGATCCAGAGATCCAGTGGTATTTTGTCATGTATGATGGATTTGTGGATGGCATACTGCTTCAAGCTCGAATCAGACAAACTTTGTAACCTGCTCCATCATGGCGGTGTTTCGCTGCTGAACATGAAGGTTTGATTTACTGTGGAAGCAAATGTGGACTTAAAAGGAGTCCAGGCACTGGCATCTCCCTCACCGCACACTTCTTCAACAATTTACCGCTCTCAATCACAGTAGCAGCGACCACGATTAAGATCGGGGCCCTGACTTGGGTTCCAACCTTGCTTCTAGTTTATCAACTGACCTATCCTACAGGACAGCGTACAAATGCTCGGCGATTCTGATTATTACCCCCAATGTGCGGGACAGGAGCAAGGGAACGAGGAAAGCCCTGGACCTGGGCACCCACAGGATGTGCCCCTTATCTCGAGCTCCGCAACGCACACAGACGAGATAGAAGAAGCGGTTATTACGAGTACGAAATTCATGTCTCTACAGCTTGCAGAGATTGCTAATGTCAAGGTAGGTATCCGAGTAACAGATGTTGCTCTTGGCCTGAGATGGGTCCCCGCTGGTTTTTACACCGTCGTGCACCACAGTGGCCTTGAATGGAGAACTGAAAATAAGCGTTCGTCAGTGAATCACGATGTCATCGAATGGAGTGGGCCGATCCCCATGTGAGTTCCCCTTACTCCTACTGGGGTTAGCCCTGACAGAGGTCGCAGACCGTCAGATCTGTCGGCCACCATATGTCTTGAGGTCTATGCATCCTTCGAATTCCAGCCCATGTTGGATGCTGGGGAGCAGCTGCGAGAGGTAACAATTACCGTGGAACAGCTGTTGGACCACAGTGCAAAAGACGTCTGTGGGTGGGATGTGCTTTTGCACAAGGGCCTGACGTACTCACACGATGGTAGTGTTTACCCTGTTCCCGAAGGATGGGGACGTCGTATCTCCTTGTTCATCCATTTTGGTGACTATCAACCGGCAGAATTGCGAGTGCAGTGATTCATCAGCATCAAAGATCCTTGGCCCTCTTTGCGTGAGTAGGCGACTTGTAGCAACACGATCCTCATTAATCAATGTATGTCATAGTCAACCACAGAATCCCGAGGCGAGCTAGAAGATGCAACAAACCACGGCCACAGGGCTCTTTCGTGCTACCGAAAGCACGGGGGAAAATGGGACCTGGAGCGTTCTATCGAACAGTTTGAGTGGGCACTTCGTATTTGTCCGCTGGATCATCCTTGTCTTGCGGCTGCTCAGTCGAACCTGGCGATGGCGAAATTCGTCCTCTGTCAAGTCGAGGACACAAATGCATCTCTCGAGGTTCCCTTTAGCTTGTATCGCGATGCCCTTGCTGCTCGTCCTGTCGGGCACTTGGACCGGCCTTCCACGTTGATTCAGCTCGCCGTGGTGCATTTCGCGCGATTCGAGAAGCAGAGGGATGAAGTCGAGAAAGCACGTGCTGAGACATTGCTGCATGAGGCAATGGAGCTCGGCTCGACAGATAGTCATGAAAACAGAATTGCTGCTTGGGTGCTCCGATTGTTTGCTGGATGTAGAGAGGGCCCTGTTCAGGTGGACGGCCAATCATCGGTAAAGCAGGAATCAATTTCACGCTTAACGGACGAGGACCCGCGGATTTCAAGTGCTCGGTTGGTACACCGCTTCGAACGGTCTGGGGATTTAGCCGATCTGCAACAGGCAATCGCAGTTTTGGAGGAATCAATCAGGTCGACTTCCGTTTCGGATGACCGATACAGCGGACTACTAGGGAATCTCGGCATGGCTTTATGGTGTCGATTCATCCATGTCGGAGAGCTGAGCGACCTCGAAGAAGCGCTTTCGAGGCAAAGGGATGCAGTTAGCCTCACTTCTCATGGTCACCCTCATAAGCCCAGCCTTCTCAACAACCTCGGAAACTGCTTCTTCACTCGTTTCCAGCGCCTTGGGGAACTGAGCGACCTCGCGGACGCAATATCTACGTACAGGGGTGCTGCCAGTGTTGACCTCACTCCTCATGGTCAGCCTCAACACCCCAGGCTTCTCAACAATTTGGGCAAATGTTTCCTCATTCGTTTCCAGCGCCTTGGGGAACAGAGCGACCTCGAGGGCGCAATATCGACGTTCAGGAGTGCTGCTGACCTCACTCCTCATGGTCACCCTGACAAGCCCAGCCATCTTAACGACCTCGGCAATTCCCTCGTGACCCGTTTTGAGCACGTCGGGGAGCTGGGTGATCTCGAGGAGGCAATTTTGAGGCAAAGAGATGCTGTTGACCTCACTCCGCATGGTCATCCTGACAAGCCGGGCTGGCTTAACAACCTCGGCAACTCCCTCAGAGCTCGTTTCCGGCGCCTCGGGGAGCCAAATGACCTGGAGGACTCAATTTCGATCCTGAGGGATGCTGTTGACCTCACTCCTCGCGGTCACCCTGACAAGCCCGGCCGTCTTACCCACCTCGGCACCTCCTTCAAAGCCCGTTTCGGGCACCTCGGGGGCCTGGGTGGTCTCGAGGACGCAATTTTGAGGCAAAGGGATGCTGTTGGCTTCACTGCATATGGTCATCCTGACAAGCCGGGCTGTCTTAACAGCCTTGGTAGCTCCTTTTTCGCTCGTTTCAGGCGCTTCGGGGAGCTGAGTGACCTCGAGGGCGCAATTTCGGCGTTCAGAGATGCTGTTGACCTCACTCCTCATGATCACCCTGACATGCCCACCTGTCTCAACAACCTCGGCAGCTCCTCCTTGGCTCGTTTCAGCCGCCTTGGGGAGCTGAGTAACCTTGAGGACGCAATTTGGAGGTTCAGGGATGCTACTGACCTCACTCCTCCTGGTCACCACGACAAGCCCAGTCATCTTAACGGCCTCGGTAGCTCCTTCTTCACTCGCTTCGAGCACCTCGGGAAGTTGAGTGACCTCGAGGACACGATCTCCAGGTTCAGGGATGCTGTTGACCTCACTCCTGATGGTCACTTTGACAAGGCCAACTATCTTAGTAACCTTGGCGGCTCCTTGGCCACCCGTTTTGAGCGCCTGGGAAAGCTCTGTGACCTCGAGGACGCAATTTCGACGCTCAGGGATGCTGTTGGCCTCACTTCTCATGGTCACCTTCATAAGCCCGGCTATCTTAACAACCTCGGCAGCACCTTCTTCGCTCGTTTCGAGCGCCTTGGGGAGCTGAGTGACCTCGAGGACGCGATCTCAATGCTCAGGGATGCTATTGATCTCACTCCTCGCGGCCACCCAAACAAACCCGGTCGTCTTAACTGCTTCGGCAATTCTCTCAGAGCTCGTTTCCAGCACCTTGGGGAACCGAGTGACCTTGAGGACGCAATCTCGACGCTGAAGGATGCTGTTAACCTCACTCCTCATGGTCACCCTGACAAACCCGACCGTCTTAGCAACCTCGGCAACTCCCTCTTCACTCGTTTTGAGTACCTCGGGGAGCTGAGCGACCTTGAGCACGCAATTTCGAGGCAAAGGGATGCTGTTCACCTCACTCCTCATGGTCACCCCGACAAGCCCAGTCGTCTTGATAACCTTGGTAACTCCCTCAGAGGTCGTTTTGAGCACTTGGGGGAGCTTAGGGACGTGCAGGACGCAATTCTGACGCTCAGGGATGCTGTTGACCTTATTCCTCGTGGTCACCCTCACAAGCACGGCTGCCTTATCAACCTCGGCACCTCGTTCTTCGCTCGTTTCGAGCGCTTCGCGGAGCTGAGTGACCTCGAGCACGCAATTTCCAGGTTCAGGGATGCTGTTGACCCACCAGATTCTGGGTGTTTGTTGCATTATATCCGATAACCATCGTTGCCCCCCTTTGCAATGAATGCTGTCGTGTGATTAAGGGAGTTAGCCAGCCAGGGCGCGATCCCGTGTTGCAATAGCTACACCGCTGTGCACGTCCCCGTCCCCATACTGTGCCTCATATCTTGCAAGACTCATCGTTAGAACGCCGCATGTTGGCCACCACGACAAAAAATCCAGACCAACTTGCAAGATCATCAAAAGGCTACACTGCTGTGCGCGTCCCCATACCGTACCTCGAATCTTGCAAGACCGGTTGTCCCGCGACATGCAGACCCTTTGTCCCGTGTGCGGCATCTTGCAAGACATCATACTTGCAAGACCCCTTATCCCGCGCATGGTGTCTTGCAAGACATCAACTTGCAAGACTGGTCGTCCTGCGACATGCAAGACCCCTTATCCCGCGCATGGCATCTTACACGACATCAACTTGCAAGACTGGTCGTCCTGCGACATGCAAGGAACCTTGTCCCGCGTGCAGCATCTTGCAAGACATCAACTTGCAAGACCCCTTGTCCCGCGTGCGGCATCTTGCAAGACATCCTATTCAGTCGTTTGCAAGGTCTCTGGTACCACACGAACTGCGCCTTGTAATGTGTCGCTAGAAGAGTATTGCAAGCTCTAGCGGCTCTAGCATGCTAGTTTCACTCAAGGTTTGTTGCCAATACTCTCGTATTCCAATTTACCGGCAACATACTACTAAATGATGAACAATACCAAGAACTACGTGCGCCCCCCCGTTGTCTTTGTGCGTTTTGAAGCACGATGGATCATTGATGCACTGGCAAGGTCCTCTGATGGTTCGGTTTTACTTCGTTTTACACCGACCGACTTTTCCATTTCACCTGCCTGGGTCGGTATCTACCAAGGTGTAAGAGGATGCTATGCCGACTGATGTCAAGACTACTTACTAACATGGCGTCAGTTTCTTCGCTCTTGATGGCCCGTTGTACGTCCCCCGAGGCTTCTTCATTCTTGATAACCTGTTGTAAGCCATCCGATGGGGGAACAGAGAGACATTTTGGAGAGGAAGTTCTTTCCAGAGGCAAGAATGTTGAGCTGCTGTCCAAAGGGGGCCCTGCGAAAGGGTCTCGGGTCTCCGCACGTTCTGGCCTTGACTGTACATTCAGCTCGACTAACTGGCCCCACACAATAAGTACAGGCCGAATATTGTCAACGAATCACTCACTACAGGCCCATCTGGGTCATAACCATATGTCACCGTGAGCGACTGAAGTTGGATACCATAGGGCACGAAGACCCTGACTACACGACTGCGAAAGGGAGTAGACATGAGCGGTGTCTGGTCGAGGGGAGAGCAGTAACTATCTGTTGCTTGTTTCGCTCGTATTTGAGTGACCGACGGCTCTTTGCATTATCGAGGTAATTAATCCTAAACTTGGTTCATTCCAATCTGAGATCAGTTTGGACTTTAGGTACATCGCAGATCCTAGATATAATTAGCAGGATTCGATATTACTCGATGATGCGTCATTTTGCAATATGCCCAAGCTCAATATACCGTTGCATGTCTTGCCACATCTGAGTGAAGCGAATTCGCAAGTCATGCCTGAGCGCTGCCTGTCGTAAAGCATAGGCCCCCAGCCCCTCTTTGAGTGACGGATCGTCTGTCTCGAGTATGGCTTGTTTTCCCAACCACCAAGCTTCCTGCCACCGAAGAAAATCCAACACCCGGCGTTGCTCTTCCACCAATAATTCGACCTCTTCAGCCCACCGACATGCTCGAGCACGGGCTTTGCACCATTCAAGACGGATGGCTGATATTAAATTTAGTCCGATGCAATAGATGATGGATAGTACGACGCGCCGTCTACATCTCCTTCGTTTTCAGCTGTCCTTCCATCATAACCGCAAACCAACCATATCCAGGAGAGTCGTCTATGGCCCTCACCCAGGCGGTCCCCTGCACCTGCTGTCATGGGATGTATGTCATCTTTCTGTAGAGATCGCAAACCGTTATTCCACCCGGTTTTCCCAAGGAGCGGGGATAGTTCCAGTAAAGCAGCATAAGCCGTACGATACTTGACAGCACTTGAATCTACCCTTGCATCCACAGCTTTCAGAGAGTTTCGGGCACGAGTGTTAGCGCCTTGTCCACGCAGAAATCTGTCCTTGAAACGTTCCATGTACGCGCGCGTGCGTAATGCCTGCCGCAGTTCTTCAAGAGCATCGTGAGCTTGGCCGATACGAAGTCTCCACTCGATTTCCTGAAGCTTAGTGTCGCATGGAACCTGGCGGCGAAGAGCTGATGGTAGAAAGAGAGGAAAGCATTCTGGTTTATGGGTATTCTCGCTACTCAGTGGATTCTTGGCTCGTAGAGAAGCGATGAATGGGATGTACGATGCCTGAATGCTAGCCCAAGCTTCAATGCGTCTCATTAACGTGTTGCTCCGCTGCAGAAGTTTTGCCTTCTGTTGATCAGTTGTGTGCGAACCGAGCATCTCGATATCAAGGCGAAGTCTGCGTCTTCGGTAGATTTTAGACATAACAATAGCATAGAATGGTTGAACTACTCACTGCTGATCCTCCAAGTCAATACCAGTGCCGATGAGGACACTCGGGGAGATATCAGGATGGATGGGAGGGGTTGTTGATTTATCAATGGATTGAGCATCGTCCTTGGCAAGCTGCAAGCGTGCACTTGCCTGGGTAACAACTAGGGAGAGGATGTCAGATCAGTCGATGTGAGACAGTATAAAGAACTGCGTACAATTAGTCTTGATCTCAAATGGATTTGGTTTCAACATATCAGATTCCCAAGCCTCAACATCTTCTTTCCATTTCGTAAGCTGCTCTTTGTATTGCCCCATGAGCGACTCCTCAAATTCCTGTAGATCTTCTTGATGTTCATTTCGTTCGGGTACCGCTTCCTTTAGTTTCAGAAGGATGGACTTGCCTAGTATATTATACGGTTACTTAGGCTGCTGCAAGACGTGATTGCAAGCACTTACCCAAACCAATAAACTTTTTCCAATTGCTGTCACCAATGAGGTCGTCGAGAGTATCGCGTCGGTGACCAGGACCCATTTCCTTCGTACTGGAGGCAGCCGCATTGAGTGTTGACCAGCTGCGTTCTGGCGCCTCGCCGTCAGTTCGACCAACCCCCTTGATGTAATTGAATGAATATTTCCACTGGCATTCTGCAATATGAGCAGGGAGGTGGAATTTAGGGACGAGAGCAGTGACTTTTCTATCACGATGAGGAAAGCGCATGGGGTTTGGGAGGGTCTCCATACGTTCCCATAGGTGGCGGCTCCACTGGCAAGCGATATCGTAAGAAACATTGAAGCATTTGAGGGGGGAATCCTTAAGAACGGAAAAGAACAAGTAGTCCATGTTGGCATAACTGCCAGTGAGAACGGACATGTTAGGAATGCACCGATGCATGCAGACTCGGATATAATAAACTCACTGTTCTCCTTTTTGTAGATCACCCACACCACAGGGAAGTTTGATTTCGTGTCGTGCGCAGCAGATGGTGCCAACACCAGTGGCGTGCAGCCCCTTTGATGACTTGGTGTCTGCGTTGTTTACGGCATCGTGGCTTGCGCACATACTCTTCTGCATGATCCGTCTGTAACGTTTCTCTGAATAGACAAATGCCATGGTCGTACCTCCTGCGGGATCTTTGCACGATCCCCCAGATATAGCTTGTATGCCAGTTCCTCCATGAAGTACGACCAACCTCGACTGAGGCTTGGGTCGACTGCGTCCTTCGATACATCCCTCCGCTTCAGCCGGAAGTTAGCGTCGATTGCAATAAATAACGCATATAACCACCTTCGATGTATTAGTGATTGGTTACAGTTAAAATGGTCGCAAACTGCTTACTCCTTATCCTTTGGGCCATTTTCCCAGTCGTCGGGAAGGTTCTTGCCTGGCTGAGGGCAAGCAGGACAGAGAACAACACACTCCCCTTCCTTCGTGCCATCGGCACCCCTGGAATCATGACCACGACCTGCTCGTTTCAACAGCTTCAGATGGCGCCATTCGCGTGCCATCCGCAAGAACTGTTTATAACGATCCTAAAGAGATAATGTTAGCAACCGTGGCCAAATATTGAACATTCACATTACTACCCACCTTAGGTGGAGACAAGCCGGTATTGTTGGTACGACGTGCAAGGGAATTGTAGAAGTGATGGGCCGATACCTTGGACTCGAGCGTGAGGAGATGATATTCTTCAAGGACACTGAACGTAGCAGCAGTGCGCAGTTTGTCCGTACTAGCAGGAAACAGGCGGTAGCGAAGTAGTTGTTGTGCAGGAGTCTCAGCAGTTTCACAGCCACAGAGTCGCAGTGTCACAGAATGTACTCCATTAGTACTAATGATGACGAAGTCATCTGCATAGGTGGACTTCGGCAAGATGCATGGCATGCCCGTTGGATGGCCGAGCTGGATCACCAAGCCGAGATCCTTGAGTGATCTTCGAGTCCAGTAAGAGCCCTGCCATTCCTAAGCGCTCGTTGTCAAAATAGCTTCTTTGGCATGATATGCAGGCACACCTTAATGTTGTGGAGTGGTTGATTCACGTGCCTCGATAAGAGGCAGCTTTCGCAATACAGGTCAAGAGCAAGACAGTCATGACAACAATATTTCGCAAGACCCATCTTGCAAGCCGTACACACGTCGATTCCACCACGGCCCTCCAAGCGAATTAGTTCGTGAAGGAACTCTGCACGATCTCGTTCCATCCAATCAAGAATCGGAAAGTCCTACAAAATTCTGCAGGTAAGTAAGAGAAGAGTCAATCAAATATGTACACACCGTTGTTGTCCGCTGCCTTGGGGTATGGTCAACAACATCGGGATCAAAAGCATCCGGTAGGTTGTCGATGCAAGGGGCGGGGATAATCGGATCGAAAAGCAAGGCAGGTCGTGATGGTGAGGTGACTCGAGTCAGGATTGGACGAGCGGTCTTGGGTGCTTTGTACAACTTCTTAGTCAAGTGTAGCTCCCCCGAATCGTCCAATCTGATCTTGGTATGGCGTCCCATTGACCCGGGAACAGCTATTCCCCGCATGCGGTGGATCTTGAAACCTTTGAGAGCCTTGAACTTCAATCTTTCTCGTGGCTGGGAAGAGTCGGATGTCACAGCAGTTAGGTGCCCTGAACATACGTACTAGAGTCAGACTAGCACAACTTTGCAAGACTCACATATAATACTCACCATCATTCGTTGGAGGGCTACAACCGTTATCCGCCTGTGCGGAGTCCATGGTACAACGTTTTGCAAAACCTCGCCGCGGATAGAATTATTACATAGTACTAGTTCGCTCATTGAAGGACTGTGGCGCGGCCGAGAGAAATCGGATTGATCGGATGTCTGAGGAGTCCTCGCAACTTGGGAACATCCTGTTACGATCCACCAAGAACTTGCCAGTGCTCATGGTCCTCTTGCAAAGATTTGGTGTAACCTTGAAATGTGCGCGGTTCAATCTCAGCCAGCATGTGTACTAGTACGTAATATTCGTTGTGAATGAGTCCGAGGAGTCTGCCTGCGTGCGTGACAGTCAGGAACTGCGCTCGTCCAGTCACGTGTGACAGGCTGCTTCTGGAAAAGAAGGGGGGCCGTTTCGAGCTTCTCGCCCACCACACAGCATTACAATCGAGGTATGCATGCGAGTAACCATTGCGAGGACTTGGACTTGGATGAACGAGTCTTTCCCCTAGGGTCCTTACTTTGCTAGCATACTTAAGCTGGAGCCAGTTTTCCCGACGATGTCCAGCTTCCTCCGAGTCAGTGGCTCAGCCCAGTGCAACATCTCTATCCCTTCATGTGCAAGTCCTCGCAGTCTATTAGCACTGGTAAAGCTCCTGCGAACGATGGACTCAGTAAGTTCCATGGTTCGGCTCACCATCTTCAATTTAAGAGCACTTATCACTCGATAGACGCTGTCATAGAGATGCTTGCCAGCCTGCATATGACAGCTGAGACTGCTGAACGCCTTATCGGTTTCATCATTACCTCTGCGGAAGAGCACCTCATGGCGGACGAAATGGGCTCCATCAGCTTGGAGAGCCTCTCCTCCGACTTACCCAGCTCCGAAAGCGACCTTGACTCTGATTCGAGTGCCCCTGCACTTTCCCCCTCCTCCTCTGGGATCTCGCTTCCTATTTCAGGCAAATCATCTCCTCCGGTTATTCTCTCCTCGCAGTCCATGGAGAGTTCATTGACTCCTTCCATTCAGGCCATACAAGCTACTCCCGCTGGATTGATGGCCGAAGTTACCGTTACCACATCTTTGGTCATCACCGGGGCTCCCCCGAATGATCCTGACACTCTTGTCATTCCTGCTTCACCTGTCATCCCCACCGTCACTCCAGTGCCATCCTTCAATCCCACAGGCCTGGCTCATCTTTTAGGCACTCCGGGAATGCATCTGGAGAGCCACAATGGTTTTGTTTATGAGGTGCCCACACCCGATGCCACTGGACCATTCTACTTGGTCACTTGAGGTCTCCGGGTGGGAATCTTCTCTGGATGGTATGTCTGTCCTCTCATGTCATCGCTCGCATGCTAATACGTTTACGACAATTAGGCAACTGACATCCTCATATGTCATCGGTGTCAGCCATGCCTCGTTCTCTAGGGTTCCCTCGCGGCACGTGGGTTTAACTCAGTTGATTCGTACCATCAATCAAAACCAAGCGCGGTGGCTTGCTTAAACGAGTTCACGTACCACTCTCGGCCTTTTGCCAGTGTATCTATGTCTTGGCGTAAATCACAGTTCATTAAATGATGTGGCAAAACTTCCTCCGATTTCGAAGATTGTGATGAGTGTGGAACTCCGACTCAGAGCGAAGAATCGGTACTTCGGCTGCACATTTCTCTAAGTGATCCCCTTGAATCTGTCCGAGTTGTGTCTTCGTGCCAGCCTAACAACCATTGTAACTCTTTAAAGCCGAGCATATCTGCCATGAAATGCACCCGCTCAACGTACTTGATTTCCAATCCACTGTCATGTCACCCCTCAATAATGCCAAGCCATATTCTCAGGTTATCACTATCGATTGTAAGGTCCAAACCGCTCCTTCAATGTTCTCAATCTTATACCCAAGGTGATAGCGCTTCTCAAAGACATTCGACGTGCCGTGATACCACCACAGCATGCCGATCTCCTCGTTGCCGCAATACGCCTTCGTTCATCTTACCTGTTTGGTGACAGACAAGCCCAACAATGTCCTTCTATTTTACTATAGCCCTTATTCCACAGTAGCTGATATGGATGTTTACCAGTCTGCCACCCCCTGGTTCCCCCTGGTGATATCAACGTCACGGTTCCCAGTGGACACGAGCTCTCCCAATACAATGGATTTGTCTACGTCCAACCTTCCGAGGCAAGTAAGGGCCCATTCTATCTCGTTACACGTGGCAAATTGGTCGGTGTCTTCTCACGTTGGTCAGTTACATCCAAGAGTCCGAGTCCACATTTCTGACAAACAATACCCCCAGGGTTAACATAGCACCTCTCGTTGTTGGCGTCAAGCGTGCCGCCTACGAGCGAGTGAGATCTGTAGACCATGGGTGTCGTCTTATCTTGGATGCCATCGATGACAATATCGTGCTATACATAGTACACTAGTTCACTGTCATTGTTCCTGGGCCTATCCCTATCAAAACCAAATTTGCTCCAACATACGTTCCATGCTAGCTTGTCGGATCTCAATATTACTTAAACAAGAACTCAATTCTGGATATTATTATTCATTGCCCAAGTGGACTTGGAATCCCTCCCCGAGATCTAGATACTTCCGGGCCGCCGGTGTGCATGTCCGATGCGGCCCGAGCCCAAGTGCCAGTGTCTAGCCAATGTGTTCCAGTGTAAGTGTGAGCGCTAACAGACGAACCAACTGTGACACTCACTGGCAGTTGTCTTTTCTCATCGGTGTACTTGTCTGTATGAGAGTAAGCACTAATTCAGCACGAGACCTCCGTTACTTAAACACCGGGGCGCGATCGACTTAGTACAGAGTGATCGTACATAGTGATTGTGAGTTTCAGCACTAGAAAGACAGTACATTCAACCCATGGACGCTCAAGGAGTGTGCTAGTGCATTTCAGACTTATCATGATCGTGTGGTGAAGAGAAATGCTGGAGATGAGTAAATCTCCTACCAGAGTGCACAAAACTGACTCGAACTGGCACTAAAGTTTGTATAGCCACTCTAGTCTAAGCGTTCTTCTCCAATTCCCACCACGTTATTACTGCATCACTACATCCTCGATAAAACAGCTAGCTTGGATGGGCCGCCCGAAACTATATGTCAGCCCCGAAGAGAAAGTGATGGCGGCTCGCTGTTATCGAGCCAAATACTATGCCAAGTACGTGCTTGCAATGCCCAAAGCACGTACATTTTGTTCAGATCCTATCTTTCAGGAATCAAATCACAATTAACCAGAACCGTGCCAGAAAACGCAAGGAATCTCAGTTGGTCGATTTGCTGGCCATATATTGTTTACTGACAGCCTTCTAGAGGTACAAAGAAATACCCGGCTGTTCAAGTTGAAACCATAGGCGAGCCGTCCAAAAACCCTAAGCTAACACGTCGGTATGTGCCTTAGTAAATCATACTACAAGTTCTTATTGCTCTTGCAGCCCCGGGAGGCCGAAGGGTACAAAAAACCATGTTCCGGTTCAGTTCGTCATTCTGGTATGATTTCGATTGTAGTACATTACGAACTAACCAAGTTTAATTCTTACAGGGCATGTGAGCCAGTAGATTCTGAGTCCGACATTGAAACATGTCTCAAAAGTATCATTGGACACTCGTCTCGCCAAAGATTACAAGGACTTTGTGAGGGCTTCATCGCTTCAGCGGACTACAAAGATATCTCCGACACACTCTTGGCTGTCGAGGAACTCGAAAAACGTCTTAGAAAACTGACCTTCAGTGCGGATTCTCTTCCGGCAAGCGCTCTCCAAAAGGCCACCCGCACAGTCATCAGAGGATTGGAGGACCTGCTTATGAGTGCTATGGAACGAGCGAATATGAGTGAGTTGATGCATAGGGGCCTGTTGCTATATCAAGTTGCACCCGATATCACATTGTACTAGGATCTAGGTACTTCGTTGGCAGACGACCGGTGCAACTTGCAAGGCAGGATGGAAGCATATCCATTTGCCTGCTTTGAGAACGCGAATCTTAGATTTACTTCCCTGTCTAGTCAAAGCGACAATGTGGGGAGGGGGTCTTGGGTGAGTTGATAGATATTTTCTTCACCCCTCCTCATTCCATCTTTGGCGCGTTTGTTGAATGCACCTCTAGGCTGCACTTATATCTCGCCAGACAAACGTGGTTATTTATTTTCTCATCCCAATACCCTTCTCTCTCGCAGGCAGTTTTCAACGCGTCCCCCCCCCACCAGGTCTGCTACGTCTCATCGCTCCACCGCGTGCTCTGCTAGATCCTGTATGCATTGTCATTACTACTGCACGTATATAGTCGTTCATTGACATATATCAGACACGTCGCTCCACCGCGTTCTCTGCTATATCTCGTACGTGCTGTCATTATTCCATGTATTTCATCGTTCATTGACATGTTTTTGACGTGTTTGCTCATGTTCTTACCTCCGTTACACCAGAAAGTCGGCCCATATACGCCTTACCGCGTCTACATCTCCCCATCACTTCACCTCGTCCACCCATCCTGGTAGCGTAGTAGTTATCGCAAAGTAAGTGCCAATGTATCTGACCATATACCTAGTATGCTGAAGCTGCATAGATGCCTCTGCAGTGGACTACGGAGGAGCAAAAGAAATTTCTCCAAGGAGAACTCGTCCCATTCAAGCGTATTGTCGGCCGTAACTACACCAATTTTTGGACGGAACTTTTCCAAAAATGGTTTCAAAGGTGGCCCGAGCGCAACACCGCACTTCTTGGTGTGCCCGAGTCTGCTAACCTAACCGGTGGGCAAACGGAGATGCTCTCCAAGGCCATCAAGCAACGCCAGGAACAGCTTCAGCGCTGGATGCACTGGCACTCTGGCGCTGGAGACAAGCGTTCAGCAAACTCCAAGTCTGCCAAAATCTTGGACGAGCTCATTCAATCAAAGACGCGTGCCAGGAAGCCATGGGAAGTATACTCGAAGCAGTACTACCAGACGCGTATCAAGCCGCACATCAGCAAGGGAATGTCGATCACCAAAATCAACCAAAAAATCCAGGAGATATTCGAAAATGAGTCACCCGAGATCAAAGCCGAAGTTCAGAAGATATGTGACGAGGAGAACAAAGAGAGGAAGCGACACAAGACGAAGAAGGATAAGGGAGCAGGGGCAGCTCAATCCGACGACCTCAGTTCGGACGTTGATGAAGATGAGGTGGAAAGCGACCCAATAACGCTTCACAAGTTAGGAGTTTCACACCCACCTTACAGTATACTGATCAAATGCCGAGTAGTAACATCCAACAATGTGGCCCCGCTCTCCAGCATGTGCTTGACCACCTGGGCCGGCGAACTGGCTGGAGGTTCAGCGTGTTGATGGGCGGTCCTGATCCGCTGGACCCTGGAGGAAAGAATATAATCACCAGGTCTGTCTGGTTGTGGCAAAGTATCAGATAAATCATTGATATGCAACGGTAGTCTACATACAGGCAAGACAAGAGACGGATACGACTTCGCTGAGTTGTACCCAAAGTTTGATTCTGAAGTCGTGGACGCGTTTGGAGAGTTCCTAGGTCGCGTGTTCGGTAAGTTGACATCAAGGATCTGGTGATAGAATCTCACTGACAGCTATGAAATGATAGATTTCAAGGGCGACATTTCGGGTGGAGATACCCAGCAGTGCGAGGATGAAGCTGACGAAGATACTGAGGTGGACGGTGATAACACAAGGGAGAGCGACAATGAAGACAATGGGAATGACGAAGAGGAGAACGACGACGAACAGAATGACGGCGCTATGGCAGAAGAGGATATTGAAGTTAGCCAAGGCGAGATCAACACCGAGAGCGTCAATGGGAATGGGGAGGAGGAACACCCTAAAGCTACTATGGAGGTTCGGTCACCCACTATTTATACTCCCTCGCCCACCCCAAACGCGGCCACTCCTGATATTGCAAGAGCTTCTAATATTGCAACGCTCCCCAATACTCATTCTCCCTCCCCTTCCACCGGTGATCTTGCAACACTTCTCCACGCTCATCCACCCACCTCTTCTAATCTTGCAACGCTCCCCACCCCTCCCGCATATGATCTTGCAACGCTCCCCAGTGCTCATTCTCCCACCTCTCCCACCGGTAATCTTGCAACGCTCCCCCGCGGTCATCCATCCACCCCTCCTACTGGTAATCTTGCAACACCACCTGACACACACAGCGTTATCCCCTCCCCGTCTCATCTTGCAACATGTTCGCCGGCTATTGCAACATCTTTGCAAGACAATAGTGCGGTGTCGGCGCTATCCAGTCACCCGGAGGCCTCTGGATCCAATCCCTTTAATGGGCTCGTGTCTGGCTCATTTACGGACCTCCTTAACAGCAACGACTTCTCTTATGGGATGTTCAACTCCTGGAACAACCCGTTCTTGGGAGTGCCCCCCGGAACTTCTTCAGGAATACAAACCACAATGAACCCATCCGATTACGCACTATCTACCAACTATCCATCACAGAGCATCATTCAACCTTTCACGTCCATGGGATTTGGAGGAGGATTCCCGACTTCGGGTTTCAACATCAATCCGCTTGGGCCATTTGGGAGCGTCAACCCCTGTTCCCAGAACCAGTTCAATTTCAACGGAATAGATACAACAGCGGCACACCCAGCTTGGCAACCAATGAGTGTCAACCATGCTCTTTCCCCACAGAGCTTACCAACACCCCAGTCGAATCCATCCCCTTCCTCACCGCCCAAAGCACTATCGGATATTACGTCCAGTGCTCAACCGTCCCCTCTCCTCCCTCCAACTCAGCCCGGGGTAATCAATCCAGGCACCAGCAATAATGTTAATGATACGCCCACCTCCAAGTCTCTTGGACGCTCTAAGCGAAAAATAGTTCCCTCCCAGCGTGCAGAGCGAGACAATGCAATCGGCAAGGAGAATCATGCCCCTCCACCGGCCCCCGTTGCTACCGAGAACGTGAAAAACAAAGCGAAAAAGAGGGTCAGTGACACTGACTCGAATGGCGCAAAGGCTACGAAGAAGGGCACTGGTAAGACTAAGCGTTCAGCCGATTGTGAGCCAGCAACGGTTGTTACCCCAAGGAGCAAGTAAGTAGCCCCCATCTCTCATGCAACCACCTTTTAACATGGGACACAGAAAGCGCCGGGTTGCATAGGTTCTTGTTGTGTATATATCGTCTTTCTTGTTTTGGTTTTTGGCGTTGATTTATTGACCCGTTGCTCATATATCTTATATGCTATCTAGCCTCCATGTACCGCGATTTATTTACTTTGAAAATGCATCAGATGGCACTCTACGTCACGAATAATTGCCTCTTTACTTGTGTAATCATATATGCAGTAGTAAGTTGGAATGAACGGATGACGGATAATGAAACGCGCAGATGGAGTCTGGACGGAAAGTGGAAGAGTGTCAGAGAGACTGCAGCATGAGGGAGATATAAAATCAATTACCTGCATAGAAGACGGAAAACGGTGGTCCTGTTTGAAACGAGATTGTCATGACGTATATATCATTTTGAGTGGTAGGTCCTGACCAGAACAACTAGGAAGGGAACAAATGAGAGTGGAAAGGGAGCGAACGAGAGCGGAAAGGGGGCAAATGAAGGTGGAGAGGGAGCGAACGAGAGGCCGGGAAGGGTAAACGCACGACCGGGCACCCCTTTTATTGTAATGGAGACTGGCCAATTTTGCAAGGTCAGATGCACTGCAAACAAGACCGGCCATAAGCAATATTGCAAGTGAGCGGGGGTGGTTTGCAAGGAGAAGGATGCAACAGACGGGGGTGGAGGTGGGTTGGGGAGCGGGAATCAAAGGCGAATGTTGCAAACGGCTGGGAGACTATTATATTGCAAGATAGCGGGTGGGTTCGGTTTGCAAGACCGAATACATGTGGTGAGTCTATTTTCAAGATCAGCTACATTGAAATACAGCGGGGTGGTTCGTTTTCCAAGGGTGAGTGGGGGGTGCGTTATTTTGCAAGATAGTATGATGAGTCAATTTGCAAGATCGGGAGATAGACGACTTACATTGCAAGACAGCGGGGTGGGGTGGGTGGGTTTTGCAAGACCAGGTGCCAGGGGTGCGCGATTTTGCAAGACAGTGTGATCTGCAAGATCGTGTATGTGCAAGACAGCGGGGATGGTTGGTTTTGCAAGAATGTAAGGGGGGAGTATTATTTTGCAAGCCAGCACGTGAGCTAGCTTGCAAGATCAGGAAAGAGGGGACTTACGTTGCAAGACAGTACGGTGGGTTGGTTTGCAAGAGTGAACGGGAGTGTGTTATGATAATATTGCAACGGATGACGGTTGGGTCACTGGTAGCTTTACCTACCTCGCAGAAGATCTTGCAATCGCATTGGATCACCCGGAACGACTTGCAAATTCACACGATAGTGTTTCGTACTGTCTATTCTGCAAGACTTCTCCGTCTATCGTTACAGTCGTTTCCTGCAGTAATCTTACACCATGGCCTGGTTGACCTCACTCCCAATGGTCACCCTGACAAGCCCAGCCATCTTCACATCCTCGCCAGCTCTTTCTTTACTCGTTTCCAGCGCCTTGGGGAGCTGAATGATATCGAGCAAGCAATTTCCCTATATTCCCGTGCTGCTTCCGCCGCAATCGGCCCTACAAGCATTCGATTTCTTGCATCACAGAAATGGATATCATGTGCTCGGGAGATACACCATCACTCTCTCCTCGATGCATGCTCTGTTGCAATCACCCTCCTTCCTCAATTTGCATGGATTGGCCTCTCTCTTACTTCTCATTATACTGAACTCGTGTTAGGTCACGGCGCCAATGTGGTGCAGGAGGCAGCAGCAGCAGCTTTGGACTCGGGACTTCCGGAAACTGCTGTGGAGTGGCTCGAGCAAGGACGCTCGATCGTTTGGGGAGGACTGTTTCAGCTTCGCAGCGCTTACGAGGAGTTGTCATCTGCTCATCCAGATCATGCCCGCAGACTTCGGGAGTTGTCTGCTGCATTAGAGGATGCTGGTGCGACTCGCGAAAAATCTTTGTCTGCACTCTCGAAACAGACTCCAGGTGCAGCGTATCGTGCGACAGAGTCCTTGCAACAAGAGGCTGACAGACACCGTATACTCGCGATCGAGCGAGATAAACTGCTCCACGAGATCCGAGGCTTTCCTGGCTTCGACCGATTCCTCCTCCACCGTGACAAAGAATTCTCTTCGCTCCGACCTTCGGCACACTCCGGACCGATGGTCATATTCAACGCTGCGGAAAGCCGCTGCGATGCGTTGATCGTTCTTGCTGACGTCGGTCATGTAATTTATGTCCCGCTTCCCAGTTTCACTTTCACGCGATCCGCGAACCTTCAAAATGTATTGGGGAAATTGCTTGGTCACGCTCGTGTCATACACTTTGACGAAGGGGCGGGGAAAAGTGTAACACGCGGCATCAGTTGGGAATCACTCTTATCCACCTTGTGGAACGGCGTCGTCAAACCTGTCTTGGATGCCTTGGCTTTCTCAGTACGTGATGACATGTTACTTGAATTTACAGTCGACCCATCTATCTGTTTCTGAACAGACTCCTGGAGATCTATCACGCGTTTTTTGGTGTCCGACTGGCCCTTTCGTGTTCCTTCCCATCCATGCGGCTGGTCTCTACGACACGCAGCATGTGCAACCTGGCCACAAGGTATCCGACTTTGTGGTCTCGTCATACGTCCCTGCTCTTTCCATTCTTGCACTATCACCCGATCCCAGCGTAGCACCTAGCGGCGATCTCCGCCTCCTTACTGTCCATCAGCCTCCCTCAGATGGACTACCCCACCTTCCAAGTGTAGCTACCGAGTTGGGACACATCAGGGAGGTAATTAAGAATTCACCTTCAGCTCACGTCACCGTCCTGGAATCCTCTGACGGCATGGTTGAGGAAGTACTTGCCCTGATGAGGGAGGCAGACTGGGTCCATTTTTTATGCCACGGAATCCAGGATGACGTGGATAGTGGACTTTGTCTTGCCGACCGACGGCGCTTGAAACTGCGGGACATCATCGCATTGGCACGTCCCCATGGTGGGCTCGCCTTTCTCTCCGCATG
>JBBPNN010000598.1:0-19495 GCA_038090935.1 Hortiboletus campestris | reverse complement strand
AAGTAACCCTAGTCGCTACAAAGTATCCTCCTAGCAACCCAAGAGTTGTCTAGATCATTCCCCCAACCATCCAATTGTACATTTTGTACACCACCCCAACAGAAAACCAGACCCTCAACATATATATTGCTGAACCCCAATCCCCCTCAACCTCGTTGAAGATTGACGAACGAACCACATGCCTGATAGTCAACCCCTTTCTATGAGATTGATACTTGTTTCTAGTACCAACTCGACCAGGGAAGAGTACTCTCTTCATCTTGCTTCAGGTTTACTATCTGTGGAGATAAGATTGGTTGTCTGGTAAGCATTTCTTAGCATTTCTACTGATCTTATCTAGAAAGAAGACACCATGCACTGAGGCAACATGGGCGTCCTCGTCACGAGCACGTTTCTTACCTCCCAGAGCATCCCCAGGCAAAAAATAAGCAATGCATCATCTGTGGACCACATCACCACAACCTCTCAAATTTCATTGGTCACTACTTTCCCTGCTGAGATGATCCAGATGAATATGACTTTTATTGTGCATCCATGCTCATGCTTTTGAGGCCATGGAGGAATCTCGAAATGGACCTGAAGCTACCATCCCAGACTTGGTCGTCAGCCTTCGAAACATTCCTTTCTACAGTTCATATACGTATTCAGCACATCATACATGGAATACAGTACTTCCATGAATGCCAGTCGTCTGCTCAGCGTCAATCTGAGTCTGCCCATCTATCATCTGCATCCCAACCCAATGAACTTGCAGAAGTAATGTCTGGCGAGCTGGAGCTGGATGAAGACCACCATGCTAATGTACCACTATCCGAGGAAGGACTCAGCTACCTCATTGCCTCAAAGATACCATTTTGAGAGGAACTGCATGGTCGGCAGCATAGCCTTAGTCTATCGTAGGGTCAAGGTTTCTAGGTAGACTGTGATTAGTTGATCGCAGGATCAAAGGTTCAAGGTGAAGTACAACTTAGCAAGTCGTAAGATCAAGGGTTCAAGATGGACTACGATTCTAAGGATCATAGAGCTAAAGGTTCAGAGACTAGCATCCACTTGGAAGTAGGCCGAGGACTTGTAGAAATTCAAGGAAGTGAAGAGAGATGTATTCCTAAGGAGGTCTAACTTAGGGAGACATTGAGGTATTGTCGAGTTTAAATACTACTTGGAAAAGATGATGACTAATCAAAAGGAAAGGGAGAGAATGTCTTAGAACATTCAGGAAGCAGTATCGTGAGAGAAAGAACCAAATGAAGTGAGAAGAAGGAACTCATGGTTGAACGCGAGGAGATAAGACAAGGTTGTGGTGGAACACGAGGGAACATGATAGAACGTTCAGGTAATGTGATAGAATGTTTGAGAAAAGTAAGAAAAAGGAAGGAAAAGATTAAATTGTAACATAATCCATGGTGAAGGTGGAACGGGAAAGTTAAAAGTCATCCAAACAGTAACCAAATACTTCACTCAAAGAGGAGTCAAGCATATGTGTTACGCTAAGCATAGAACCTAGCTTTATCGGCAAGAGTCACGTGACGAACAACGGGTAAAGTTGGAAGTCTTGAGCTTGTGGACCGTCTTACCCACAAAGCGAGTCGAAAAGTCTACGACGCTTGGTAGGCATAGAGACAAAGAGAGGGTCTCATCAAGTAGTTCGCAAACTACCAGCAGATTGGACTAGATACTACACTTGTATTGCGTAGAACTAACTGGGGAAAAGTACAAGTATACTGGGCATTTATATACTATGAGCAGACCCTGAATAAGGAGTCCAAAAGGGAAACGGAACAGTGGAACGCTGTTCTAGAAGGGGATACGTCCGTAAAGAGAATTGGAAGAAAACAGGACTGTGAAAAGGAACAAAGGAAGACATACTGTGGACTGCGGATAGGATCAAAGAAGAGAAGAAAAGGATCAGGAGTTCTGGTGGGAATGGAAGAGCAGAAGAAGAATGGAACTCTGTCTAAGGATCAAAAGAATTAGAAGGAAGATTGAAGAAATGGAGGAAATCGGAAGAAGAGTCCTTGGGTTCCCATGGAGTAATCCACAAGTTGAACTCATGTTCCTCGGCCTCGGACATCCAGGGGATTTCTGTAACATTACCTCTGTTGTATGTCTGAGACACCATCTCAGAAACTAATTCCTCCATCATCGCTGTTGGTTTCATCAGGGTCCCTGCTGTTGGCTTGAGAGAGGTAGACTGGACAAGAGGATTGGATATGTCCAGGAGCGAAGGTCCTACAGTAGGGGCACTGGTAGGTTGGGCAGTTGGGATGGAGGTGGCTGGGGCTGCCACATACGAAGCAGCGGACAGCTGCACAATTGTGCTGTCCGTCTAGGGAGCGCAACTCCTCAGACAGTTGTGGTGGCAAGTCGAGGGTTGGGGATGGATTGGAATACGGATTCGAGGGTGTTGACCAACCGAGAGAAGTCGAGGTGAGGGACAGGTGTGGGTCGGCATCCAGGAAGTGGAGATGGCACAGGGATGGGGTCCAGCAACGAAGGGGGTTGGCTCTCTTCCGAGGTCACTGCAGTAGCAACTCCGGAGTGAAGGTCTGGAGTAGAGGATTCCTTGGGAGAGGCGGCTTCGGAAGAAGGAGGCGGCCTGTCGAGGAGGTTCCTGTTGCTCATCCGAGCAGAGGCCCACAGTGGCAGCAAGGATGTGCTGCATGATTTCCTCAGGGACAAGGTGGAAGAAACGGAAGAAGTTCGTAGTGCAGAGGAGTTGTAAGACCTCGTACCGCTGCTGGGTGAGCCTCTGGTTCCATTGTCCGGCATTGGGAAGGGAGAGACTGGTGGTCGTTGCCAGATGGAGTCTGCCACGGGAGTAATTGTGGTAGAGACAGATGAGGCCAGCAGTGAGAACTTCTCTGTCATTCCTGAACTCTGAGCTCTGCTCAATGGAAAGGAGCGCCACGGGGTCTTCAAGGATGAACGTGAAGACGACATGTCTCTCTCGTAAGGGAAGAAGAGGGAAGCAGAGCAGAAGGTATGGTAGGGGAAGAAGACATCAAAAAGAAATCAAAGAAACTATAGAAACAAACGAAATTCCTGGGCACTTAAATACCTAGGAGAAATCCAAATTGGGAAGTCAGAAAGATTCGGGTGGAACAGAAGCAGAAAGAAGCATGGAGGAAGTGGAATTCCAAAGCTTCTGCAGATCAAAACAGAATCAGGAGGAGTTGGGAGAATGCAGCTGTGGACTGCGGACTGCGGGCTGTGGGCACAGTAGGGGAGATACAGTGACTGCAAAGAAGGTTAAAGAGGTGAGTGATGAAGCGTGTGTGGTCCTCAGCGAAGTCCCCATGTATCACTTCCTCTTAGTAACAATCTCCTTCATCACTTTGTGTTTGGTGTTGGTGACCGTTTTGGTCATATTGGTTCTGACGCGAGGGATCCTGGATCTCCAGGAGCGAGTGTCAGAGCGTCGGGTGCCCATTGTGGTATGTGGGCAGTTTAGTAAGCCAATGCACTAACGTCGAGGGAATGCGTTGACCTTGTTGGACAGTGAGGAAATCCTTTGAGGTTACGGTGTACAACCCTCATTGAATACACAATGGGAAGAAAGGATGGGAGGATCCAAGTCGACTGGAGGCGCAGAAAGTATTATGTCTCTCCAATAATCAAACCATGGAGTGGGGCGACAGAATAACTGGAGGTTGGGGCGGCGGAGCTGGCGGATGGGGTGGAGCCGGTGGTGATGATGGAGACGATGAGGATTAGGGAGAAGTCACCATAGCAAAGTCCTTGGGCTGAGAGAGTTTGTACAGTATGCTTGCAGCATGTACTTAGCATGCGAGAGATGTGATTCCGGTTCCCAAGTATCCTCCACGCGAGAGTAACCCTTCCAAGAGACTAAAAATTGGCAGCGTCCAAGAGATCCTCGGTGAGAACGGATGGTCTCGATTTTGTATTTGTCTTCTCCTTCGATAATCTTGGAAGAAGGATTGAAGAAATTCAGTCCATGTTCATCCATCTCGGTAAAGGTCGAAAGAAGGAAGGCGTGGAAGACATTATGGAGTTTCTTCCAAGTCAGGGGAAGACAAAGTTTGTAGGTGTAAGGGGAAATGACTGCGTCAATCTCGAACGGTCCTTCACAGCGAGGAGCAAGCTTGCGAGAGGGGAAATTGAATTTGAGGTTTCAAGAGTCGAGCCAGACCTTGTCTCCTACTTTCCAGGGGGTAAACTTTGTTCCAATGTGCTCTTTGACAGTCTGAGCGGCTTTGGCGTGGGCAGCGGTCGCCTCCTTTCGTGTGGCATCAAGAATTTCTAACCGCTTTTCCAGGGCAGGAAGAAAGGTGGTTCCAATCAGGGGGTAGGCACAGGGTTTGTACCCATGCATCAAGGAAAACGGGGTGATGTTGGTAACAGAATGGATGGCAGAGTTATATGAAAACTCAGCCATTGGTAAGAGTTCGGCCCACTTTGAGGCATTTCCTTGACAAAAGATGCGGAGATAGGTTTCAAGTTCCTGGTTGACCCGTTCAGACTCTCCATCAGTCTGCAGATGGTAAGCAGTGGAGAGGGCGACATTGTAGGATAAGAGCCAGGCAAGCTCTTTAGCGAAAGCAGAAGCGAATTGAGGTCCTCGATCAGAGATGACCTTGTCATGGAGTCCGAATTGGCAGAAAACATTCTTGAAAAAGAGGGATGCTATCCCTGCCGCATTGATAGATTTGTTACAAGGGATGAAAATCACCCCCTTAGTAAGCCCATGGTCGACCATGACCAGCACAGAATCAAAGTCAGAGGATAGGGGGAGGTCGGTTATCATATCACAAGAAATTTGTTGGAATGGCCAACTCACAGAGGAAGAAATGGGACAGATACCAGGAGCCACCGGATGGGTGTTGATCTTGTTCACTTGACAAACAGCGCAACCTGCAACAAAGCAGTGAACAAAGGTGGTCAGACCAGGCCACCAATAATCACGCTGCACAAGATGAACAGTGCAGAAATACCCTCCATGACCCCCAGCGGGCGAATCATGGAGGGACCTTACAAGGTCCTGTCGGGCGGGCTCAGAAACATATAGACGGCCCTTAAAGTACAAGGTGCCACCCATGAAAGTCCAATCCTTCAGGGAAGCATGGGGAAAGAGTGAGTTGCCTTCTGTCAAGGCCTTGACAGTGTTGGAGACAAGAGGATCCTCTGCAGTGTGATGGGCAATCTTTTCAGCAATCAAAACGTCCATCTGCCCAATGATGACGTCAGAGACATCTGTAGTCGACGGAATGTCTGGGAGAAGAGTGATAGCGGTATTGTCAGTGGATGTGTTGACAACATCCCGACAAGAAAGTGCATTCACAGGACCCATGGCAGAGCCAGGTTGGTTGTCCCAGCGGAGGTCGAAGTCCTGCAAAAACATCGACCAGCAAGCCTGGCGGTGAGAGAGATTTTGAGAAGACTTGAAGTACATCAAGTTCCTGTGGTCTGTGATCACCGTGACCGGGTGATGGGTGCCTGTGAGGTATTGTTGCCATTCCTCAAGGGCTCATATGATAGCGAGGAGTTTGCAGTCATAGATATCGTAATTTCACTCAGCCAGAGTGAAAGTCTTCGAGTAGTAGGCGTAGGGATGAGGATCACCATTGCCATCTTTTTGCATCAGGACAGCACCTGAGGCACAGAGGGAAGCATCTGTCATGACATAGAATGGATGGTCGGTGTTGGGGTATCGCAATACTGGCTGACTGAGAAACGCCTTCTTGAGTTTCTGAAAAGAAGCCTCATGATCCGGTAACCATTGCCAAGCAGCATTCTTCTTCATCAAAGAAAGAAGCGGCTGTACAATGTTAGAAAAATCCGGGATGAACTTCCTATAAAAATTGCAGAAGCCCATAAATGAGCATACTGCACTAACGGAGTGTGGGGCAAGCCATTCCTCTATAGTGGTCAGTTTCACAGGATCCATAGAAACTTGACCTTCCCCGACAATCATGCCAAGGTACTCTGCCTTTGGTGCACAGAACGTGCATTTTTCCAGCTTGACACCTAGCTTATGTTCGCGTAAGCGTTGGAGAACAAGACGAACTCGTTTGACATGTTCGTCATAGTCCCTGGAATGAACCATCAGATCATCCATGTAAATGATGAGCCAACCTTCCACAAGGTAGTCGGCAAAGATGTGGTTCATAAAAGCCTGGAATGTTGGCAGTGAGTTACACTGCCCAAAGAACATTATCATTGGCTTGAAGAGACCAAGAGGGGTGGTGAAGGCGGCCTTCCATTGATCCTCAGGGCAGATGCGAATATTATTGTAGCCCCAATGGATGTCAAGTTTGGTGAAGTACCTAGAGTGCTTCAAGGTGTCGATCAAATCAGCAATACAAGGAAGAGGGTAAGCATTCTTGATTGTATGGGAATTAAGATACCTATAGTCCTGACAAGGACGATAGGTTCCATCTTTCTTTGGTACAAAGAAAAACGGAGAAGCCTGGGGAGACTTCGATGGAACGATCTTTCCTTCTCGTAAAATTTCTTTGACAAAACCTTTCAGCGCCTCCATCTCCTTAGGGTTCAAGGAGTAATTCTTGGCTCGCTTCGGAACAAATGAGGCGTTGAGTTCGATGGTGTGTTCGAAAGGTCGATGGGGAGAAAGAGGGACATCTTTTGCTTTCATGAAAACATCACGAAATTCGGTGAATTCAGGTGGTAGCTCGACGACCTTCTTTTCCTGGTCGGCAGCTATGGAGGTCAAAACGGTGACCTTGTTGATTTCCAAGGGAGGAAGCACTCCCATAAATATGGCTAAATCATTGACCCATTGATCGAAGATAGTGTCCTCGGAAACGTGGTTGTAACGTACATAGGAGGTAGCGTTGTGTCTCAGCATCCTCCTTTGGTCTTGATATCCCTTTGACAAAGGGAAGAGAGACCGTTCCAGTTGACTAGTCGATGGTTGGGTTGTTGTGGCGTAGCCAAGGAAGTCCCAAGATGACGTCCTCATTGGCCTGAACGAGGTAGAAAAGTCGTTTCTCCACGTTCTCTCCAATACGAAGGTGTACTATTGTCATCCTTTGTATTAAACCTCCTTGGTTGATGGTTCCGTCCACATTGTGAGCCGTCAGAGGTTTCGGCAGTCGTTGCGTGTCCCATCCAAGACGATGGACAAGAGCTGTGCTAATAAAGCACCCCATAGCCCCACAGTCAATGAGGGCGTGTATTTCAGCAATTTTGCGGTTTGACCTGGAAAGCGAAACTGGGATTGAGATTGACCGTGAGTTCTTTCCAGATACAAATACAGGCACAATAGTAAATGAGGGTAAAGACGCTGACACTTTCCCTCCACTCAAAAATCCTATGGTCCCTTGTTAGCCCTGTCATTATAGAAAATATGAGGCTCAATGGGTTCTTCATTGTCAACTACAAGTCTAGCCACACTTTCAGTGGCCTCGACCGGGGTTCCATCTTTGTTCACTTCCCCATAGACAATCTTGAGGGAGTTCACCACCTCTGCATCAGAGATATTGAGCGACTGGGCGTACTCCTCAAGAGACGAGGGAGGAGCAGACACCATGGCGGCCAAAATTCTCAGAGCTGAAGGAGTGGGAGGTCGAGGGGAGAATCCTCGAGTGCCTCCAGAGCGGGGATGCTTGGAGGAGTGACATCCAACCTTGTGGCAAACAAAGCACTTGTTGTTACACATGTGCTCGGCACGCTGGGTAGGGGAGAGTCAGATTGCATCAATGTCCATGGCGTTGGGGTCACGTTGAGAGGAGGAGGTATTGGAAGAGTGCTGAGTACCTCCAGAAGAAGGAATGTAGTGAGAAGATCCAGAGCAAAGTTTCTTCAAGCATTGGACCACATCATAAAACTGAGCAGCTTTGTCAAGCCACTTCTTGGCCGTGAGAGGTTCCTTGTCTACTGCGGCCATCCGGAAGGCAAGATCCATGGATACTGCCTTCTTGAGCATGTTGATCAATACTAGCTCATCCTTTACTCCACTTTGACCCATTTTGAGCTCGAAAGCCAAGCGGAATCCATGAAAGTCCCCTTTAAAGGGCAGCCCTTCCATGCACATATCGGCCAAGGCGGTGCGAGCCTTGCTGGTTCGATCTGAGGGAAAGAAGACCTGCGCGAAGTCATCAGAAAACTTGTCCAAGGTCTTCTCTGTTGCTGGTATGTTGGGGTCCAGCATCTTCTTCAACCAACCCTCAGAAAAGACAGCACCTCGTCCCTTACTCATCTTATTGCAAAGAGTGAGTATCTTCATCTTGTCGGTGCTGTACCATGGAGACATTTCAAAGTAAGCCTCCATTGCGAGGGCCCATCGTTGGGCATCCTTGTCCTGGCCAGAGAAGTTGTCTGGCAGACCAGCCTTAAGCTCAGTCCCATTGGCTCGTTCATCAGCCATGTCGTCATTGTCATCATTATTAGAGTGGTAAGATTCAGAGTTGGAGGGTTCAGAAGGGGGAGAAGGCAGTGGAGGTGCAGGATCATGGATGGAGGAATTAGACGGTGGAAACTGAGAGATTGAAGGTGGGCAGGAAGGAAGAAGAGCTGGTGCTCAGGCTAATGGAGAGTTGAAGGGGGACGGCGAAGTCAAGGGGCCAGGTATGCGCCTGCCTGAACTCATATAAGAAGGACATGGAGTCGATTCTTGATGAACCGGAGAGAGTTCCAGTGGAGCAGGAGCAGATCTGGTTTGAGAGGTGTGTTTGGAGTCCTCATCGTCTTCGTCTTGGTATCCTTGTTGGAGGAGATGTTCAAGGTTGATCCTGTGTGTGGTGGTGGGGATGATCTCGTCCTTCTACTGATTGGTAGGGACGGAAAAGCAGTTAGTTCTTTTGTTATGCTAAGCGTAGAACCTAGCTTTATCGGCGAGAGTCACGTGATGAACAACAGGTAAAGTCAGAAGTCTTGAGGTTGTGGACCGCGTTACCCACAAAGCAAGTTGAAAAGTCTATGATGCTTGGTAGGCATAGTGTTACGATTCAATCTTTTCTTTCTTTTCTCATACTTTTCTCAAACATTCTATCACATTACCTGAATGTTCTATCCTGTTCTCTCGTGTTCCACCACAGCTTAGTCTTATCTCCTCATGTTCAACCACGAGTCCCTTCTTCTCGTTTCTCTTTAGTTCTTTCTCTCACGACATTGCTTCTTGGACATTCTATGACCTTCTTCTATTTTCTTTTGATTAGTCATCCTCTTCCTCTGATTAGTACTTAAACTCGACGATACCCCGATGTCTCCCTAAGTTAGACCTCCATAGGAATACATCTCACTTCACTTCCTTGAATCTCTTAAAAGTCCTCGTCCTACTTCTGAGTGGACGCTCATCTCTGAAACCTTTGACTCTACGATCCTTTGAATTGTAGTTTACCTCGAACCCTTGACCCTACAACTAGCTAAGTCATATCCCACCTTGAACCTTTGACCCTGCGACCAACTAGTTGCAATCTACCTAGTCCCTACAATTGACTAAGGCTATGTTTGGTTCCACCCGAACCAACCATAACAAAAGGTCTAACTTCACCTTCATCCGCGACTACCATCGCCATAGTTCGCCACCATTTCCTGAAGACCCTTGGACCCTGCCTGGTTCGGATTCCGAACCAACCAAGAAGAAACCTCTGACGACTCTACCTCCGGAGAAGAAACCCCTACCCAGAATCCTGACCCCGCTGACCTACCATTCTCTTCTGTAGAAGATGAACAGATCGACCTAGACCTTGCTCATCAGACCGCCACCACTCTAGTTTTACCTCATCCCCCCACTCCTCCATCCCCTCCATCTGATCGACGACTATCCGTCTTCCTTCCTCCACCAAATCCCCTCCCTCCAAGACTGCTCCCCATGACCACCATCTCTCGACCCACTGAACTCCACATCAGAGTGCCAGACCAATACAATGGATCCTATGATAATGCCCTTCTGTGGCTCCATTCCATTCAGTTCTACCTTCACACCAACGAAGCAGTCTATGACACCTACCCAAAGAAAATCACCTTCACCCTCTCTTATATGACTAAGAAATCTGCCCTTACCTGGGCTTCGACCTTTAGACAAAAAGCTATTAGCAGCGCTACCATCAACTTCGGAACCTGGGTCGCCTTCTACACTGCATTTAAATCGTCCTTTGAACATCTTGATCAGAAGAACTCTGCCATAGCTCATCTCTCCACCCAACGAATGATCTCTAAGAAGAAGGACGGATGAATCATCTACACTCCTTCCCTCACTGAATTCAACTCCAACTTCCAGAATAACATCGCTTTATCTGGAATAACTGACGAGGTCATTCTAATCGGATTCTATTCTGTTGCCATTCCCCCACCTCTTATGAGACAAATCTATCAAATGGAAACTCCTCCCTCCACCATTGAAGAATGGTATAAGAAAGCTATCCATTTCCAAAACCAATGGGAATGTGCCGAAGAAGTCGCCCGCAGGCACGAAAAGCCCACTGCTTACATTCAACCTTACTCCACTCCAGTCAAACCTACCCGAGACCCGAATGCCATGGACGTGGACGTCATCAAAGTTCCTAAACTCACCCCTGAAGAACAATGCCACTGCCAAGAAAAGGGACTTTGCTTCCATTGTCGAAAAGCTGGTCACCTTAGCTCCGCTTGCCCCTCCTTCCCTTCTGTCCCCAAGAAATCCACCAAAATGGTGCAACGAGTGGTTGAAGAAGAAGAAACTCCAGCTCTCATTGAGTTGGAAGATGACGATGATGAACATGTAGTCAGGAGAGTGGCCTTTTCCTGGGATTTTTAAATGGGGAACCTCAATTGACACGAGCCTCCCCAGAAATTACTTGTGCCTCTTTGTCTGTACCGATCTCCAGCAAATCTATGTGAATTCCCTTGCAGCTGATCGTACCTTTGCACACCTTGAAAACCGTCGACTCTTACACCCTCATTGACAGTGGGGCTGACCTTTCTTGTATTGACTACGACTTCATCAAGAAAAACAAACTCCCGGTCTCTAAACTAAAAGTCTCCATCCTTCCTAGAAATGCGGATGGTTCTCCTAATAAAAAGGGGGATATCAAGTATACTTGTGCCCTCTTCGTTGCCATAGAAGGTATTGTCCAAAAAGTCGACTTCTATGTAATGTCTTTAAAAGACAACATTATCCTCGTACTACCTTGGCTAAGATCCACTAACCCAACCATTGACTGGTCTACCCACACTCTTTCCATCAACAAGTCTGTTGATGAATCCTGACTCCTCTTTTCCACCCATGAAACCAACGTAAAAAGACATGACTCAACCTACCAACCTCCCACTTGTCCTCCCCGACATATCAATGTCGACGCCATCACCGACTCCCACCTCTTTGAATACAACCAATGGGAAGAAGAATCTGCATTTATTAACAGGGCCCGTTGTCACCGAACCATCCAACGAATCATCTGATGTGGATCTCGTTTCATTCCAATGGGCTCCCCGATTATCGCTCACCTCACCACTGCCACTGAGCTTGCCCTTGCCACAGAAGCCACCAAACCCAAAGTCACTCTCCCCCCTGAATACTCCGAATTCTCTTCTGTCTTCTCTAAGGAAGCCACCGATCATATTCCCCCTTCCAGACCATATGACCATGAAATTAACCTTAATGACTCTTTCACCCTGAAAATTGGAAAACTCTACCCCCTTTCCCCAGAAGAATGATCAGCCACTGAAAACTTCCTTGACGAAAATCTTCGTGCAGGGAAGATCCGCCCCTCGAACTCCCCTCAAGTGGCTCCCTTCTTCTTTGTCAAAAAGAAAGATGGTGGGCTTCGCCCCTGCCAAGATTATAGATATCTCAATGAACACACCATCCGAGACGCATACCCCCTCCCCTTGATTTCCGATCTCATTAATAAGCTGAAAGATGCAAAGACTTTTACCAAGTTCAATGTTCGATGGGGGTACAACAATGTCTGAATTAAGGATGGCCATCAATGGAAAGCTGCCTTCATTACTCACAAAGGACTCTTTGAACCAACAGTCATGTTCTTTGGCCTCACCAACTCCCCTGCCACCTTCCAACGATTCATGAACGACTCCTTCCACAATATGATTGCCGAAGGATGGCTAGTCATCTACATGGATGACCTTCTCATCTTTTCTCCAGACTCTACTACCCACGAGGAACATACTAAATGGGTACTTCAATGAATGACTGAACTCGACCTACATCTCAAGTTAGAAAAATGTAGGTTTGCCATCGAAGAAGTAGATTACCTTGGCATGATCGTAAAACCCAGACAACTGACTATGGACCCCATCAAACTTGACGGGATTGCTAGTTGGCCCACCCTGGCCAAAGTCAAGGATGTACGTTCCTTCCTTGGATTTGCCAACTTTTACCGTCGCTTCATTTCCGACTACTCCAACGTTGCTCATCCCCTCATCGACCTCACTAGGAAGAACCTCCCTTGGAACTGGACCCCTACTTGCCAAGCCTCCTTTGACTCTCTCAAATCCCTCTTCCTATCCAAACCAATCCTTCGTCTCCCCGACCTCTCCTCCCCCTTTGCCATTGCCACAGATGCTTCCAAATTTGCATCCAGTGCAATCCTTCTTCAAACTGATTCGAATGGAGATTGGCACCCCTGTTCCTACTTGTCCCAATCCTTCTCCCAAGCAGAACAAAATTACAACATCTATGACCGAGAACTCCTCACATTTCATTTGTGCCTTGAAGTCTTGGCGTCATTATCTCCATGGCTCCCCTTTCCCTGTTCAGGTCTTTACCAACCATAAAAACCTCACTTATTTCCGCCAACCCCAAGCCCTCAACCGACAACAAGCTTGTTGGCTTCTAGATCTCTCCGACTTTGATTTAAAAATGATCCACGTCCCGGGAAAACTCCTTGTCAGACTGGACGCTCTTTCCCATCGACCTGATCTCCTTCCACCCTCCGACCTTGACAACGAAGGAGTAACCTTACTACCTCCTTCCCTCTTCATATGAATTATCAACACCTCCCTCTCCAATCGTGTACAATCCGCCTCCACCACCGACCCCCTTGTTCTCCAAGCCCTCCAAAGCATGGATGGCTTCATCCCCCCTGCCTTTCACTCTCGCCTCTCCGACTGGCAACACGAGGCAGGAATCCTTACCTATAAGGGATGAGTATATGTTCCTGATGACCAACCCCTCCGTCACTCTATTCTCCAGCGATGCCATGATCACGAGACTGCCGGACACTCCGAATACCTCAAAACTCATCAACTTGTAGCCTCTGAGTTTTGGTGGCCTGGCCTGGCCTCCTATGTCCGAAAATACATCGAAGGCTGTGCTATCTGCCAACAAAACAAGTCTAACACCCATCCTTCCATTCCCCCTTTGACCCCTATAAAGTCCTTCGCCTCTTGCCCCTTTCAGCAGATCTCTTGCGATCTCATCACCGACCTCCCTCCTTCCTTGGGCTTCAATTCCCTTTTGGTCATGGTTGACCATGGGCTTACTAAGGGGGTGATTCTTTGCCCTACTAAGAAAACTGTCTCGGCCGAAGGAATTGCTTCCCTCTTCTTCCACAAAGTCTTCCTTCGCTTTGGACTCTATGACAAAATCATCTCTGATCGTGGTCCCCAGTTTGCCTCTGCCTTTGCCAGAGAACTCGGAAAACTCTTAAACTACAACCTCTCCCTCTTCACCGCTTACCACCCTCAATCCAACAGAGAAACTGAACGTGTCAACCAAGAAATAGAAACCTACCTCCGTATCTTCTGTGGAGCAAACCCCTCTTCTTGGTCCGAAAAGATCTCCCACGCCAAATTCACACACAACCATCGTCCTCACTCTGTTACCAGACAGTCCCCCTTTTATCTCCAAATGGGATACGAACCCTGTGCCCTCCCTTAATCTCCGACTCTTCTATTCCTGTGGTAGAAACCCACCTTAAATTCCTCTCCACCGCTCAAAATGAAGCCCTTGCAGCCCACAAACTCGCCCGACAAGTCATGGCTTCCCGCACCCATCAAAACTTCTCTCCCTTTGCCAAAGGAGACAAAGTCTGGCTTGAAGCCAGAAACCTCAAACGATCTATCTCTAACCCAAAATTTGCCCCGAAACGAGAAGGCCCCTTCACTACCACTAAAGTCCTCTCTCCAATTGTCTACCAACTCTTCTTCCCTAAAACATGGCATATCCACAACACGTTCCATGCTTCCCTTCTTTCTCCATACAAAGAGAACTCCATCCATGGGAAGAACTTTCCTGCTCCTCCCCCTGATCTTATCAGCAGAGAAGAAGAATACGAAATCGAGAAGATATTACGCCACTGCGGACCTCCGACAAACCGCTTCTTTCTGATCTGATGGAAAGGATATTCTGCCGAAGAAGACTCTTGGATCCCAGAATGGGATTTGAAAAATGCAAAGTCCACTCTCTCGAACTATAAGAAACTTCACCCTTCCGTTTTCTCTTCCTAACCCATTCTCTGCTTCTTTCTCTCCTCCCTACTAGTAACCTTTCTGACTATGATGACTTCTACCATTTCTACCATTTCTTCTGTCTCGGAACTCGAATCCTCTATCCTTACCCCCTCGTCTCCGGCCGTCACCACCACCTCCTCCCACCATGGGATCCTGTCTGTCGATGTTTCCATCCACACCCATAGAACTAGAGATGATTTCACCACTGCCGCTAATCTCTCAACTTTAATCTGTTCCATGCACGACCCCACTCTTTCCACTGCCATGGATTCTTTCCTCAACGTTGGCTCCCCTCTTTACACCCTCTATCATGCTTTCCTCCACAACTCTTCCCTGGGGCTCTATACTGGTCGCATTTGCCACATCCAGAAAGATGTGGAAGGTTATTTGCTCATCACCCTTTACCAGTTAGGAATGCTCGAGTTCTTGGAGGATCTCGATCGTTATCTCCTTGAACTATCCACACCCTCCAGCTCCCCCTCCTCTTACCACTCCACCCTCGCCAGAAACTCTCACTCCACCTCCTCTTCCCCTCTATCTCCAATAGAAGAGGCTACTATTAGTGCAGTAGAATACGCCTGGACTGGCAACAACCATTCCAACTTCCCCCCTAACGCCGCTTGCACTCATCTACATTTGTACTGGTCCGGTGGAGATGGAACAGTTCCTTTAGTTTCCTCTCATCCTTGTTTCAATGAAGCCTGCTTCTCTTGCCGAAGGTTAGGCCACATCCATCCCAACTGTCCCTTCTACCAATGCCCTCATTGCCTCCGATGGAAACCGGGCCATGCTGCTCGTGCTTGTCCTCTCCGTCATCCCTCCCCCACCTCCTCTCACCCATCTTCTAGAGGGTCTCACTCCTCCTCCTCCTCCCAGCACTCCCATTGTATTCTCCCTGTCCCTCCTCCTCGTTGTCGTTCCCCTTCCCCTGAATATGACAATTACGATGACTTTTCCAACACCGCCATAGCCAACATGACGGGATCCCCCTGTGGCGGATACATTGATCTTTAAGTTGTCTTCATCGTGGATTTGACCTTAGTACGGGGGTAATGTTACGATTCGATCTTTTCTTTCTTTTCTCATACTTTTCTCAAACATTCTATCACGTTACCTGAATGTTCTATCCTGTTCTCTCGTGTTCTACCACAGCTTAGTCTTATCTCCTTGTGTTCAACCACGAGTCCCTTCTTCTCGTTTCTCTTTAGTTCTTTCTCTCACGACATTGCTTCTTGGACATTCTATGACCTTCTTCTATTTTCTTTTGATTAGTCATCCTCTTCCTCTGAGTAGTACTTAAACTCGACGATACCCTGATGTCTCCCTAAGTTAGACCTCCATAGGAATACATCTCACTTCACTTCCTTGAATCTCTCAAAAGTCCTCATCCTACTTCTGAGTGGACGCTCATCTCTGAAACCTTTGACTCTACGATCCTTTGAATTGTAGTTTACCTCGAACCCTTGACCCTACAACTAGCTAAGTTGTATCCCACCTTGAACCTTTGACCCTGCAACCAACTAGTCGCAATCTACTGTACCTAGTCCCTACGATTGACTAAGGCTACATTTGGTTCCACCCGAACCAACCATAACACGTAGAGACAAAGAGAAGGGTCTCGCCAAGTAGTGTTACGCTAAGCGTAGAACCTAGCTTTATCGGCGAGAGTCACATGATGAACAATGGGTAAAGTCAGAAGGTTTGAGCGTGTGGACCGCGTTACCCACAAAGCTAATCAAAAAGTCTACAATGCTTGGTAGGCGTAGAGACTATGAGAAGGGTCTCGACAAGTAACTTGCAAGTTATCAGTGGATTGGGCTAGATACTACACTTGTATTGTGTAGAACTAACTGGGGAAAAGTACAAGTACACTGGGCGTATATATACCAATGAGCGGACCCAGAATAAGGAGTCCTAAAGAAGAAACGGAACAGCGGAATGCCGTTCTAGAAGGGGATACATCCATAAAGGAAATAGGGTCAAGGGGAGGAATGGGAAGGAACAGAACGGAACAAAAGGAAGACATACTGCGGACTGCACAAAGAATCAGGAGTTCCGGTTGGAAGAGAAGAGCAGAAGAAGAACGGAACTCCATCTAAGGATCAAAAGAATCATAAGGAAGATCAAAGAAACGGAGGAAATCAGAATCAGAGTTCTCGGGTTCCCACGCAGTAATCCACAAAGCAAACTCGTGTTCCTTGGCCTCGGACATCCAGGGGATTTCTGTAACATTACCCCCATTGTACACCTGAGACACCATCTCAGAATCCAACACTTCCATCGTTGCTGTCGGTTTCATCAGGGTCCCTGCCATTAGCTCTGGAGAGGTAGACCGGACAGGCAGATTGGATATGTCTGGGAGCATTGACTCTACAGTAAGGACACTGGTAGGTTGGGCAGTTGGGATGGATGTGGCTGGGACTGCCACATATGAAGCAGCAGACAGCTGTGTGATTGCGACGTCGAGGGAGCGTAACTCCTCAGACAACTGTGGGGGAAGTCCGGGGCATAGATCGGAATATGGATTCGAGGGTGCCGACCAACCTAGTGAAGTCGAGGTCAGGGGCAGGTGTGGGTTGGTGTCGGTGAAGTGGGGATGGCACGGGGATAGGGTCCAGCAACAAAGGGGGTTGGCTCTCTTCCGAGGTTGCTGCAGTAGCAACTCCGGAGTCAAGGTTCAGAGTAGAGTTGGTGGTAGACAACTCGACGATGGAGGAGTCTGAGGTCTCGGGAGAATGGGGTGGAGTCGAGAGGAGGTCCCTTCGTTGCTGCTCAGTCCAGAAGAGGCAGCGAGAATTCACTGCATGATTGGCTCTGGGACAAGGTGGAAGAAGTGGGAGGAGCAGGTGGCACAAAGGAGCTGGAGGACTTTGTACCGCTGGGCAATGAGCCACTGGTTCCACTGAAGGGCATCTGCAGGGGAAAGGTCGATGGTCATTGCCAGATGGAGTCTACCATGGGAATAGTTGTGGTAGAGCTGAATGAGACCTGTGGTGAAGACTTCCCGATCTTCTCTGAACTCCGAGCTTTGTTCAATAGGGAGGAGCACTGCCGGATCTTCGAGGACGGATGCGATGGTGACATGAAGTTCTCAAAGGGGGAACCTAGCAAGAGATGAAAGAGGAATGGCAGGGTCAGAAGGGGAGGTGGAACGTTCTACAACTACGGAAGAAGACATAAAGGAAAAATCGAAGAAACTAAAGAAATCAACAAAATTCCTGGGCGCTTAAATATCCAGGAGGAATCCAAATTGGGAAGATCGGAAAGAGTCGGGAGGAATGGAAACAGAAAGAAGCACGGAGGAAGCGGAGTTCCGTGACTTCTGCAGAACAAAACGGGATCGGGTGGAGTCAGGACTGTGGACTGCGGACTGCGGGCACAGCACGGGGGAGATAGGGTGACTAGAGAGAAGGTTAAAAAGGTGAGTGAGGAAGCGTGTGAGGATCTCAGCAAAATCCCCATGTATCAATTCATCCTAGTAACCATCTCTTTTATCACCTTGTGTTTGGTGTCGGTGACCATGCTGGTCATCCTTGTCCTGATGTGAGGAATCCTGGATCTCCAGGAGAGGGTGTTGGAGCATTGGGTGCCCATAGTGGTACGTGGGTGGTTTTGTGAGTCAACGCGCTAACATCGAGGGAACGTGCTGATCCTGTTGGATAGTGAGGAAATCCTTTGAGGTTATGGCGTACAACCCTTATTGGATTTATGATGGGAAGAAAGGATGGGAGGATCCAAGTCAACTGGAGGTGCAGAAAGTATTCTGTCTCTCGAACAATCAAACCATGGAGTGGGGTGACAGGGTGACGAGCGGATGGGGCGGTGGATGGGGAGGAGCCGGAGGTGACAACGGGAACGATGAGGACTAGGGAGAAGTCACCATAGCAAAATCCTTGGGACGAGATAGTTTGTACGCTCGCAGCATGTACTTTGCATGCGAGAGTTGTGATTCTGGTTCCCAAGTGTCCTCTGCACAAGAGTAACCCTTCCAAGAGACAAGAAACTGGCGGCGTCCAGGAGATCCTTGGTGAGAATGGATAGTGTCGATTTCATACTCCTCTTCTCCTTCGATAACTTCGGAAGGAGGATTGAAGTAATTTGGTCCGTGTTCATCCGTCTCGGTAAAGGTCGAAAGGAGGAAGGCATGGAAGACGTTGTGAAGTTTCTTCCAGGTCGGAGGAAGACAAAATTTGTAGGCGTAAGGGGAAATGACAGCATTGATCTCAAATGGTCCTTTGTGGCGGGGAGCAAGCTTGCAAGAGGGGAAATTGAACTTGATATTTTGAGAGTCGAGCCAGACCTTATCTCCTACTTTCCAAGGGGTAAACTTTGTTCCAATGCGCTCTTTGACAGTCTGAGCAGCTTTGGCATGAGCGGCGGTTGCCTCCTTTTGTGTGGCATCAAGGATTTCTAACCGCTTTTCCAAAGCGGGAAGAAAGGTGGTTCCAATCGGGGGGTAGGCACGGGGTTCATACCCATGCATCAAGGAGAATGGCGTGATGTTAGTAACGGAATGGACAGCTGAGTTATGCGAAAACTCAGCCATCGGGAGAAGTTCGGCCCATTTGGAAGCATTCCCTTGGCAGAAGATTCAGAGATAGGTTTCAAGTTCCTGGTTAACTCGTTCAGACTCTCCATCAGTCTGGGGATGGTAAGTGGTGGAGAGAGCGACGTGGTAGGATAGGAGCCAGGCAAGCTCTTTGGCAAAGGCGGAAGCGAATTGGGGTCCCCGATCAGAGATGACCTTGTCATGAAGACCAAATCGGCAGAAAATGTGTTTGAAAAAGAGGGATGCTATCCCTGCCACGTCGATAGATTTGTTACAAGGGATGAAAATCACCCCCTTAGTAAGCCCATGGTCGACCACGACCAGCACAGAATCAAAACCGGAGGATAGGGGGAGGTCGGTAATCATATCGCAGGAAATCTGCTGGAATGGCCGACTCGCGGAAGAGGAGATCGGACAGATACCAGGGGCCACTGGATGGGTGTTGACCTTGTTCGCTTGACAAACAGCGCAACCTGCAACAAAACGGTGAACAAAGGTGGTCAGACCAGGCCACCAATAGTCGCGCTGCACAAGGTGAACAGTGTGGAAATACCCTCCATGACCCCCAGCGGG
>JBBPNN010000597.1:0-19542 GCA_038090935.1 Hortiboletus campestris | reverse complement strand
TCCAGGGGATTTCTGTAACATAGAGCATAGCTCCTTAGGTTGCCAACAGATCCTTTGACTCGAAGGAAAGAGAAGAGAGTAGGCTTGTCAGGCCAATAGAGTCCTTCTTATAGTGCTTTAGGGGTAAACACCAAGAGAACTAGACTAGAGTTCTCTGGCGCTGGCATCGAGCCTTAAGTACCTACTAGAGGTATGTACATGTTGTGACCGTATCTAACGATCCGGGAACAAAAGGAGAAAGAGGGCATAGGGTGAAACAGAGATGAAACATGTGAGGCCTACACACGGTGTGGCAGAATGGAAAAGAAGCATAACGTATGTGAAACATGCGTATCAAGAGAATGGAAGGGAAGCGTGATCGAACGCTTCTGTGAAAAGGTGAAACATAAAGTGTGAAACGGAGAAGATGAGAAGTCTAGTGCATGGGACAGAGTGAAGAAGTGAAACAACTATGATGCACGAGATAAGGGTGAAGTGTGAAGGGAAAGAATTGTCTGTTGTTATACATGGAAAACGTTAAGTCCAACGAACATAGGGGTACGAGAATATACCGATCATAACACAGTATGGACTTGGTACCGCTTCTGGCTGATCCTGTGCTCAAGGCAGGACTACCTCCTCCACAAGTTGTGGAACTTTGGTTCGCACGATTTCAAGATCATCGGAGACTAGGTCCAGGAGACTGGAAAACATGGCAGACACGTCGTCCCATAGAGGATCCATGGAAGAATTACCGTGGAGACAACAAAGAAGAGGAAATGTGTGACGCCCACCTGGAATCAGTATTCCAGAGTTGGAAGTACCGAGCTCTAACTAAGCTTCAGGTAAAGTGAGCTGATTGCCTGGTCTATCCTATCCAGCTTAGACCTTGCAAGACTCGGGTCAGGTCTGGGACCTTGATCAACAGTTTCATGTATGCTAATGAAACTATCAGCTCCACTTATGAGGGTGCTGGTTGGGCTTTCCCCACCAAGACGTATTACCACTCTCTCGCCACTCACATTCACTTCCAAGGCTATGAAATCATTCTTTGTTCTCACTTTCCTCCTACCACGACTCCATCTCATATTCTTGAGGATTCTCTAGAACCAAACTGATATATCCCCAGAGACTACTACAACTTCGGGTACTTCACCGAGTTCGAGGCACCAAGGCTTTCTCATTGGAAAAAAGCCTTCGACACTCGTCTTCATGAATTTTTTCATCATGATCCCAAGTATCGTGCTCAACACTGCTTACAGCATTTAATCAAGTCAGCCAAGACCTCTGATGAGCTTCATTCGATATATGAAGGTCTTAAAACGTGACCTTTGGGAAGACAACGTCGCAGAGCTGCTACAGAAGGAGAAAGACGTCGATGGATTCTCCAGCATAGTTGATCTATTAGCTGAGATGTCCATTCCTTCCAATTGGCCTTTATCTGGACTAGAAAGCTTTTACTACTCTTCTTTTGAATCACCTTACTCAAACTTTCTTGAACTTAACAGTCACTCTCACGTACTATATCTTGTTACACTAAGCATAGAACCTAGCTTTATCGGTGAGAGTCATGTGACGAACAATGGGTAAAGTCGGAAGTCTTGAACTTGTGGACCACATTACCGACAGAGCTAATCGAAGAGTCTTCAATGCTTGGTAGGCATAGAGACTATGAGAAGGGTCTCAACAAGTAGTTCGCAAACTACCAGCGGGTTGGGCTAGATACTACACTTGTATTGTGTAGAACTAACTGGGGAAAAGTACAAGTACACTGGGCATTTATATACTATGAGCAGACCCTGAATAAGGAGTCCAAAAGGGAAAATGGAACAGTGGAATGCCGTTCTAGAAGGGGATACATCCATAAGGAGAATCAGGAGAAAATGGGACTGTGGAAAGGAACAAAGGAAGACATACTGCGGACTGTGGATAGGATCAAAGAAGAGAAGCAAAAGGATCAGGAGTTCTGGTTGGAAAAGAAGAGCAGAAGAAGAATGGAACTCCATCTAAGGATGAAAAGAATCAGAAGGAAGATTGAAGAAATGGAGGAAATTGGAAGAAGAGTCCTCGGGTTCCCATGGAGTAATCCACAAGTTGAACTTGTGTTCCTTGGCCTTGGACATCCAGGGGATTTCTGTAACATTACCCCCGTTGTATGCCTGAGACACCGTCTCAGAAACTAATTCCTCCATCGTCACTGTCAGTTTTGTCAGGGTCCCTGCCGTTGGCTCGAGAGAGGTAAACTGGACAGGAGGATTGGATATGTCCAGGAGTGAAGGTCCTACAGTAGGGGCACTGATAGGTGGGGCAGTTGGGACAGAGGTGACTGGGGCTGCCACATACAAAGCAGCGGACAGCTGCGTGATTGCGATGTCTAGGGAGTGCAATTCCTTGGACAGTTGTGGTGGCAAGTCAAGGGTTGGGGATGGATTGGAATACAGATTCGAGGGTGTTGACCAACCAAGAGAAGTCGAGGTTAGGGGCAGGTGTGGGTTGGCATCCATGAAGTGGGGATGGAACAGGGATGGGGTCCGGCGACAAAGGGGGTTGGCTTTCTTCCGAGGTCACTGCAGTAGCAACTCCAGAGTTAAGGTCTGGAGTAGAGGATTCCTCGAGTGAGGTGGCCTCAGGAGAAGGGGGCGATCTCAGGAGGAAGTTCCTTCACTGTTCTTCGAAGCAGAGGCCCACAGCGGCAGTGAGGATGTGCTGCATGATTTCCTTAGGGATGAGGTGGAAGAAACAGGAGAAGTTCATAGCGAAGAGGAGTTGTAAAACCTCGTACTGCTGCTGGGTGAGCCTCTGGTTCCATCAACCGGCGTCAGGAAGGGAGAGACTGGTGGTTGTTGCCAGATGGAGTCTACCACGAGAGTAGTTGTGATAGAGGCAGATGAGGCCAGCAGTGAGAACTTCTCTGTTGTTCTGGAATTCTGAGCTCTGCTTGATGGAAAGGAGTGCCGTGGGGTCTTCAAGGACTGATGCGAAAACAACATGTCTCTCGTGCAAGGGGAGTCGAGGGAATGAGGAAAGCGAGATTGTAGATATAGGAGAGGAAAACAGGGCAGAAGGTACCATAGGGGAAGAAGACATCAGAAAGAAATCAAAGAAACTTCAGAAATAAACAAAATTCCTGGGCACTTAAATATCCAGGAGAGAATTCAAATCGGGAAGTCAGAGGGATTCGGGTGGAGCGGAAGCGGAAAGAAGCACAGAGGAAGTGGAGTTCCAAAGCTTCTGTGGATCAAAATGGGATCGGATGGAGTCAGGACTGCACAGCTGCGGACTGCAGACTGTGGGCGCAGTAGGGGAGATAAGGTGACTGCAAAGAGAGTCAAAAGAGGTTCTGGTACATTGTCATCATGAAGGAGGGATTCACCATTGAAGCAATGTGGATTGCAATCTGTTGAGGCAAAGGGGCGGGAAGATAAACAACTTGGCTAATATTCACCCTCAGCAATAAAAGATCAGCAAGAAAGATTTGTTCCTTGTATTGGTAATAGGATAGACTATAACATGATTGTCGCAGTTGGCTGCAATGCTCCTCAGAAGGGAAAAAAGGGTGAGATTGTGTACATTGGCCAAGACTTTGCTCCTTTGTGAGGGATTTCTTCAGCTTCAATCTGTGTGGGGCTACGAGAATGTGCAGCTCCATAGTTTCAGTGTTGAAATCCAAGGCATATGTGATATCCCCCTTTTAAATCCCATGCTTTGAGATGGTATACCATGTTGGTAATGATGGTGTTGGTCATCTCAATAGATAACCAGGAATTTGATCCTCCATTGGGATCAGCAACCAACCCCAAATGCAAGAACAATGTGATGGTGGCACTGTATGAAGAAAGGCATTAGGGTAAGCAGTGTACACTATTGTATGTCCTGGAAGATACTTGTTGACCTTGGCATTCAATTATACATTCTTCCGAGCATTCACAATGTACTCCACTAAAGAGCCTCACAAAGAAATTAGCCAACCTTTCAGTCACCAAGGACAAACTTACGTGGAACAACCTTAACCACCTAGGCAGTGTTCTTTAGTGTCTCTTCAACATATGGGGTGGCAAGTGAAGCTTGAGGTAGTGAAGGGGTGTCTTTCGCCATCAATGTGTTATACTCAGCAAGTTGATGAAGATGGTCTGTGAGCAATACTTGAAGTATTCATGCACTTGCTGAGATTCTCAAGAAAGGTGAGTTGGGACAGAAAGTTCTTCCAATACTGGATCTTGAGGTTGAAGTTGTACTGGTAGTTGATTGTTTTCACCAGCATGTAGTAGTCTTGAGTCCTGAGGATCCAGTTGAGAATGGAATTCTAAATTTCAGCAGATTCCAAAACTTAACAAATGTCTGACTCTTCTTCTAGCTTGTCTCCTTCTCCAAGAGCATCACAATCAGTGAAATGATTGAGTTGCTGATTATATTCATTATCGTCAAGATCATTGAGAATGGAGGTTCATCTGGTCTCGGAGCATGCTGGGCTCTCCACTTATATCAAAGCCATTGACAGCATCAGTGTAGTCCATGGAGTTAAGGAGGCTCAGCTCAACACTGCTGAGGTGGATAATGGTGCTGACATTTCATTGAGTGCTGTGATTCAAAATGCACTTGGTCTGAACAGTGCTGACATACCTGTAGATGTTGATGTGATCTCACATTGTGTTGAAAGTACAGAAAAGGGGCCAGATAATACCCTGGTAGCTATAGGAGAGTACAAAGATATCTGGGCATACATAAACTTTGACTAGGTACTTGTTCATGTAGCATGCATTATGGTCACTAGCAACCAGCCCTGCATTATGTGTTACACATTGCCATTGTTGGCAACAACCCAGTCAAACCTGCATTACACACCAAAGAGTGAGTTGTAGATCCCCTGTTACCACTCAGGGCCTTTACAGATCTTACCTACATCTCAAAGTAAAAGCCCAAGCAATAGCATAAAGGCATGATAAGTAAGGATCTCAAAACCCTCAAATAAAGAAAAACAAAGGGAAAAAATAATCATGCAATAGTGTAAACACGTGACAGCATGTTTTGACAATGATCATGTCTGCAGCTCATCATCCCACATCAATGCCCACAGCTATCCTGTCTACCCCACAACCACAGTACATATCTGTATCTGCAATTGTGCATGGTCAAACATGTTTCAAATATCCCCCAGCTGCTGTGCAGCCCACTATTCAACACCACCTCACTTCTCTGCTGATCCTTCCTCTACTTCCTCCTATGACTCACCCATGTTGACTCCATCCCTGCTCAGGCAACACCTGTAGTCTGATGTCACATTGACCTCAGTTGTCCCTTGCCCTGGCATTGGCACAAAATGCAAATCATTTATGCAATCAGGAGGCTTCTTGACTCCACTATGGCACTCTATTTCCACCCCTTTGTCAATCTCTGCCACAAAGGCAGATTCTGCTTCAGAAGTCACATTCCATCACTTTGTGCCTCCACCTCTGCCTCAGTTTAGCATTTGCACTCCACAATCAAAGGCTGAAACTGAGGCCTATCTAAAGGGACAAGCGGAGACAATGAAGTGACTATGCATTCTTGATATGGAAAACTCAGATGAGGACTGGAGTGCCCAGAAAGGTGATGACTCAGCATGTGAAGTGGAGGAATGAAATGACATGGCAACAAAGAATCCATCGTTGAACAGGCTCCCTCTGCTGTTGTGGCAGTTGAAGAATCAGTTGTGTAGTCCCCAAAAGCCACTGACCATTGAAGCTGATCAACAGAAGGGCCCTCAATGAGGTGACCAAAGCAGTATTGCCTGGCAGTCAAAGATGTGCCTGCTTGAGACCTGTGTCTCAAGCTCCTCTGGAGTGTAAATTAAACACCATCACCCCCTGCTTCATCTCATATATGTATTACATTTTCATCAAATGTCTGTCATACTAACATGTTTTGGCCCATCTATAGCCTGACACATTGAATCCCAAGCATAGATGTGTTGAAGAGTTGTATGCTAAGAGCAGGATGTGAGCAATGTGGAATGGTCAGTGGTCAGCAGATGTTGTTCATGATAACAGACAAGGTACAGTACATGGTGAGTTGCGAGATAATCTAGGTAGTTGGATAAGCAATAAGGTAGTGAACAATTCTACTCTAATACACCCCCAGAATCATGAGCAAGTCCAAAAAAATAAAAGGAAAGTGTCCAAAAAAATTCATACACCCCTGGAAAGTTCAAGAATTACCACACAGCATTAGGTTCTTCTTCAGCAAGACTAGCATGTTCCTTTTCCTTGCATTCCTTAGCATAGTGACCCTTTTTCCCACATTTGAAACAGGTGATGTTGCCTCTAGAATGAGCAGTGAAAGTGACATCCAAAGCTTGTTGGGTTTGACAGCATCAAGAGCAACAACAATGGAGTCATATTGAGAGGGGAGACCAGAAGTGAGGACAACAATACTGAGGAGATCATGAAGGTCAATCCCAATGTCCTTCAAGAGGTGTGCTTGTGCCTTAATGTCACCAATCCAAGACATGATGGACTGCTTAGGTCGTTTCTCCATGCATGAGAGGTTTTACATAGTGGCAAGTTGAGTTGAGAGGCCACAGGCATGGTGAACACTAGCAAGTGTGTTCCAGATGGTGTGTGAATCATCACCTTGAATGTGAATGATTTGACTATCATCAACATTATATAGCATGATCTCAGTGGCAGCTTTGAGTTGATGTGACATGAAGGTATCAATTTTCATGGCAGATGTTTTGGATGGGTCGGGTGGTGACTCTCTCTCTGAGATGATTCCCCAGAGATCACTGTGGATGAGGAGCACACACATACAAACATGCCAAGTGAGATAGTTTGTCTCATTGAGACGCAGCATTATGGTGGTGTTAAGGATTGTTGACATGGAGACAGTGAAAGAAGTGTCGGAAATGTGGATATATGCAGGTAAACAAGTTGAAAGGTGGGTATATGCGCAAGTTGCAGAACCTGCTCTCTGAGTCCAAATGATACACAGCACCTGTGACATGGCCCATCAGTCAACAGCACGCTTGTTTGCAGTGCCTGTGATACAGCCTGTCAATTGTCAGCACACTTGCACAGCCCATTGTGGTTACCAAATTGATGTACCCTGGTAATGCAAGGGTAGGTCTGCTATGTTGAAGAGTTGTATGCTGAGAGCAGGAGGTGAGCAATGTGGAACAGTTGGCAGTTGGCAGATGTTGTTTGTGATAATGGACAAGATACAGTATGCAGATACTGTACATATCTTTCCCATTTAAAGCTACCACATGTGCAATATGTTGACCTTATAACTGAGAATTTTGTCATATCCATGACACTCTAAGTCCATCTCCAGTGTTATCTCGCCAACTCTGTATCACCTGACCTCTGGACCTTCTCTCTGTTTCTCCATCTCCTCTGAATCTCTGATTATGATACTCTCTTGTTCCACATTAGTATTAACTCCACCTCTTATGTAGTTACCTCCAACCTGTGCAAGCACAGCTCTGGCACTCGTGTCACTGAAGTGCAGCACTGGCTTTCTTACCTCCCATCCTCCATCTCCGTAATCCGTTAATAATCCCTTCAACATATATAAACTCTTAGATACCCTGTGTACATTAGCTTGATTATCGACTTGGATAGCTCCTGTCTATTCCCTCTTCATCATTACATATCTACGCCCTCTGAAATCTGGGACAACCATATGAACAGTAAGAGCACAGCACATAAGCTGAAGCCAAGTCCCTTTTGACCAGACGAACCTCCAGAGTTCCAGAGTTGTCACCAGGAGTTGCACAGTCCTAACAAATTTGCTACAAAATATGTATGGTTAACATATTTAGAAGTTTCCACTGACTATTTTTGTTAGTCATTCTCGATAGTTTGTCTTGACAATGTTCCATATATGATAAACTCTCATATTTAAATACACATTGTCCATCTGAACAATATAACTATTTTGAATTAATTTCAGACAATATGTTATCCTGAAAGAGTTTATTATCTCTGCCTGAATAAGTGACCAATATGTATTGCAAAGAAAAGATTTATTACAGGTACAATATGTCAAGAATCAATGATTCTAATATTAATTATTGTACTTTGTCTGGATTGCTCTTCATGATTACTGATACATTCTAGACTCATGATGTCACAAGTTCTGGACCCTTATGACATCAGTATGACACCATTTCTATTCTTATCCAGATGACATCATAGTACACCATTATGGCATGATTCCTTATCAATCACATGTCATTCCACAGTACTATTGCACCATTGCTTCTCACAATTATTTCAACATTGTACCACCTTCTCTATTTAGACAAGGACCACAATATGTACAAACAATACTTCTACAGTATATAAACCCAAGTACTTTTTGTACTCAGAATACTAAGCTCTCTCTCATACCACCAAGTGATAGCTACTAGCAACAGACTTGCACTACTGCAAAGTACCTAAGTGAGTATTCTCCTTACTAATTCATCCTTCGCTGTTGTCTCTGCACTCAGCAAGATCTTGCACTCTTGTTATGTTATGAGCCCCGCCTAAGCACAAGGCTCATTGTCCTAATGTCCTTAATCTGCCTCATGTCGTACAATGCAGTTGTGCTTGATCTACTCTTCATAGTGACCACCATCATGAGCATGATGTTGTCCTTTATGAGCATACCTCAACAGAATGGAAGAGATGTTGGTCTCTATATTCTGGCCAAGATAATATTCCTCTCAACTCGTTTCTTATTACAAGATCGTACAGAGGTACTGACACAACAACCTTGTTTGCGCAGGACACAACTTAGTCGTTATCCTGCTCTATCCCAAGTCAAGGCAAGTGTCCCTGATCTCAAACCAGACCATCAGTGCACGTGGCACTGTTATAAAGACTCTGATCAACTCTGCTGCATTTACTTGTGTGGTAACAACTGTTGTCATCCCAACTGTTCTAATTGTTGTCATCCCAACATATATCCAGTTCCTCCCAGAACCTCCTACACTTGTCTTCTGAATTATATTTCAGATCCTATGTATCATTCATCCAATCCTCCAGCTTCTCACCCAAACTTCTACATTGATACTCCAGCATCTCCCATTCTTTCTACTTTTCCATGATCTACTGGATATTATCTAAGCCCACCTTCTTCTCCTTCTGCCAACATATCCATCCCTCTTCCTGATGACCAAGATGTCCTCATCAGCCCTCTCTGCTCCTCAGTCTGTTCTGTACACTCCATGGGTGATTCACTGCATCTTGTTTCAGCTCAGGGATGAGCTGGTCAACCTCACCGAATCTCATACATCCCCTGTCTACAAGTCCTGGTTTGATCCAAGAACTCATTACGAGACTACTGTTGGTCCATACACCATCTGTTCCAACAATCCCTTCAACTCCAATTATCATATCAGAGGAAGTGCAGCTCAACCCAGTTATGTGGGATCCATTTCTTGAGGAGATCATAATCTTCCCTCCTTGACTTCCACTCTCTGTCCATCACCAATATCAGGAGACCCTCTACATGGAGTCCAAGGATGAACCAGGTCAACTCCTGAAAGTCAAGGATGTGCCAGCCCTCATGGCTCGTCCTGAAGCCCCTCTTGTTGTCATTGACAAACACCTCCATATCTCCTTGATGAAGATTACTAGCCAGCTCACATCTGTGATCCAAATTCTGGTTAAGTACAAGGGTCCTGATATTGCTGAAGAAGACTGGGTTTATTCTCACAGAAATACGCACTATGACATAGAAGGTTTCAGATACTGGAATGAGCCACTCACTTCCATCTATAAAGGTCTGTGAATTGCTTTCCCAGTAGAGAAATACCACAAGACACCTTGTGTTCCTATTTATAATCAAGGTTTCAAGATCATCTGTCACTTCATACATGCATTTGATATGTGTGAGCTCATTAGGGCTCAGAAGCCCAATGAATGTCTCAACCCCACTGTTGTCCAGGAGATGTTTGATGATCCTGAGACATTTGACCCAATCAAAGGAGATGTGATCTGGAATCACAGGAAGCAGACTCATGTCTACATCCACCATGCTTTTCAGTGTCTTTCTTCTTTTGTAGAGCATGTCAGAGTTAACTCTGACATATTCCATCAGTGGTTGTGGAATATTTTTATGGATGTGAGATGGAGACACATTTGAAAGAGGAAGAATCCATGGTTTGATACCATGAAACATCTAGAGATTGACTATCATTGTCTTGCTCTAGATTCCAGATATGATGTCTGTCTGTCCTTCGCCAGCCAACCTAGCCGACCTAGAGATGCAGGTCATGAAGAAGGAGCCAAGGCACACAGAGTTCTACCTCATGTGCAGCCAAGATTTATTCATCTCACTGCTGAAGATGTGGCCACTACCTATCTCCCTCAGAGGTCAGTATGTGAGCACCGTCAAGCCAGGATATGCTCAGCATGTCCATACTAAGCATGAATACTGGTGCTATTCCTTCCTTCATCTTGCTGTACATACTGTAGTAACTAGAACTGCATTCCTATATATACATCTCACAATCATCCCAAAGCTGGATTTCATCATAGAAGTGGACAATTTTCATCTATTGATAATTCCCACTTCTTCCCATATCTCAATTTCCATCTCTTTGAGAAACTCGAATCTGAATTCTTCAGATCTTGACCGATCATGACATATGTCAGCATACCAACCACTGCACTTCTATCCGCAGATATTGTCAGAGATGAAGAAAGAGAAGCCTTGGCGGCCTTTTCTCCACTCACAGAATTGGATAATGATCAAAAAGATGACAAGAACAGTTCCACACATACACTGATTCCCATTTCTCTTTTTGTACCTCCTCTGCTTCCATTAATCATTACTGACAAAATATCCTTTATACAGACTTTTGTCATCAATATCTTCATATTCTAAGCAGACATGTCATTCAATATAACTCTGCCATCCAAGCCCACACTGCCATTTTTGCCGGCAGTTCCAACTATGCTATATGGTCTCATCAAGTCTGCAACCTCCCCACTATGGCAACATGGTGGCCCATGGTTGACAGAACTTTGACTTATCTTGCACAGCCTGATACTGCTGCACATGCCATTTGGATTTCTAATTATTGACAGGCTCAAGCCATGATCAGTGTGTTTATACATGCCAACATGCAGCATCTCATGAAAGATGCTTACCTTTCTGTAGGTAATGTAACTCACCTGTCTCTTGCGAAGGACTTATGGTATTATTTGGCTATGCTTTATTCTCCTGTCAGTGTTACGGGGCAATACGAAGCCTTTGCTAAGGTTCTTTGTACTCGGATCATTGATCTGAATGAAACAAACCAACATGATGCACCTGACATCACTAATCAGCTTAATCAGCTAACGAGTAACTTTTACGAAATATCTTCTGCCAGTCTTGCCCTTTCTGACAACCTTCATGGCATGATCATGCTGAATGCCCTTCCATCCTCATATTGCACCCTCATCTCGACCATCATCCAGACTGTCACTCCTGCTACCTTTACTTCCAACAACCTTATTGACAAAATACCACCAACTCTGTAGTCCAGAGTTGACTCCACACCCAGAGATACTTGATGGATTTACAATGGTGTAATGGACATGTCTCTTCCTTTGTGGAGTCTGGACCTCTGAGGTTTGAACTGCATACCTATTACACACTCTCCATATGACCCATCTTCATTCCTGCTCTTCAGGGTACAAGTGTGCCTTCACTACATACTATTTAAACCCTCACTGCCTACTGACACCTCAGTTGTTTCCACCCTCTTTGGCAGTGGCTGAGATGAGTTGCCCCCCAGTTATTACTTACATTGAAACTCATGTATTGTAGCTCCAGTCTACTCTGGTCTATTTAGCACCGCTCCACTCCAGACCTTTGATCCTTATTAAGTTATGAGCCCTGTTGGCACAAGCTAATCAGACAAGCTCAAAATGACTCAACACTTGCGCATCCCTCAGTGCAACAACTCCACATTCACTCCAAACAAACCTCAGCTAAACTGCCATCTGACATCTGTCAGAAAATACTCTACCCTGGCTAATGGCCATCTGACCCCTGTCAGAAAATACTCTGCCTTGGCTAAACGACTGTCTGACACCTGTCAGAAAATAAGTTTTTCTCCTGACAACAGATATGCTGTCTAACACCATCCTCAGTAACAAAATTCTGACTGGACCTGAAACCTTCCCACTATGGAAGGTCAAGGTAACCTGAAAACTTCGAAGCAGCAGAGTCTATGGAGTTGTTGCTGGAATGGACCAGCAACCTGCCCTTGAAGCTATTAGAGTCACAGCTTTGGATATCCATGACTGGCAGGAATGCAATGAAAAGGCCCATGGCATCATACAGGAGTGCCTCTCTGATGCTCTCCTACTCAAAACTGAATCCTGCAGATCTGCTAAGGATCTCTGGGACAAGCTTCTAACACTCCTGGATGCTCCAAGTGTCTCCTCCACCTTCTACATTTTCCAGCAACTCTTCAACATGACATGAAATGGCAACTTCGAAGTCTCAGAGCACTCTGCACCTCTGAGTCCCACCTTGCCACCACGAAGTTTGCTGTGAACTCTAAAATCATGGCATTCATCCTCCTGAACTCCCTTTTAAAAGCTCTGGAATGGGAGTTATTCAAATCCTCACTTGTCAATACTATGGAAGACAGTAAGCTCACCTTCAATGCCATAGAAACTCGCATCATTGCCAAGGATGCTTGCTTGTACCCCTCCAGACACTCGGAGTCAGCAATGCATGCCTCTGGGCCAACAAAGTTCTCCACTTGACCCCCAAATTCCTCCACCTGGTGTGAACACCACTTGTCAACCACACACAACTCTGCCAACTGCAACTCCTACAAGAAGTGGGTCATAGAGTTGAGAAAAGGAGTTTTTAAGAAGCCAGACAAAGGAAAGGAGAGGGGAAACATGGCAGAGAGAACTCTGGACATTCCAAATTCAGTGAATATAGTCCATGAAAATGTATCTGAGTCCCTAATTCAGTGCATTCAGGCTTACTTATCATCTGAACACACTGACAGTGGGAGGAACACGCTAATCATCGACTCTGGAGCAACATCCCACATGGTTCCCCATCAATCCTGGTTCCGCACCTATCACCCACTCAACCCTCCATGTCTGGTGACTCTCGGAAACAACTCCAAAGCACACACAATAGATATCGGGACAGCACCACTCATATGTATCACAGGTCTCTGGAGCAACCTATTAAATGGTCCTATGAAATGTCCTCCTCATCCCAGAATTCCACCTCTCACTCATCTCTGTAAATCACCTCACTGCCACAGATCTCTCTGTCACCTTTCCAGCAAACTCTGACGTGTGCTATGTCTGGAAGGACCAGAAAACCATTCTATTTGCAAAGCACAACAGTGGACTGTATCATGTAAGGGTCACACTGAACGACCAAAAGGAGGTAGCCCATGCCACTGCTGACATCAACCTTCTCCATTGACAGATGGGCCACATCTCCATCAGCAGAATTCAGGGTATGGTCAAGTCCAGTCAACTCTGGAGTATTGACACCCTCACTGGAACACCTGTGTTTTGCAAGGCATGTACACTTGAAAAGATGAAAAAACACCTTTTGGAGCTCAGGAGGCACCTTGGACCACTTGTCTGCTGAAAATGGTACACACTGATGTCAAAGGTCCCATAACTCTGAGATTGCATAAGGGCCACAAATTTTGGCTGGTCATCATCAATGATTTCAGCCATTTTCCTTGGATCTACCTCATGCAAGAATGAAGCCTTGCAGATCTACAACCAATGGAAGGCAGATGTCCAGACACTCCTCTGCACAGAGATTGGACAGGAGGACTTCTCCAAAGCCTACATTTCATATCCCGTATTTTCCCCCAAGTCCAACTCCAGTACTCCAGGCTCATCACTACCAACTCTGCCTCGTTCTCACATGGGACACAGTTCTGGACTTCAGACTTCTTACTTAGTATTTCCTCTCGTCTCTGTTCCTTATTCTTACGTTACTTTGTTCTCCACTTGTACTAGCTCTGCTAATTACTTACCTCCGAACCTGTGTCTCACTTAGAGCACAGCTCCAGCTTTCTCCTACCTGGAGCGCAGCTCCAGGATACTTACTTCTGACTCCCGTTCTCTTACCAATCACTTATGACTCCATTTACTAATCCTTCTCAGACTCTGTATATAAACCTCCATTTTCACTCATATACTCCTTAGTTTGAATATTGACTAGAATAACTCTCCTGACCTCTGCTTGAGCCTTGATGACTCTCCTCTGACACCTCTGCTCGACTTGATGTCTCTACATCTTAAGTCTTACCTCCGATCTCTGCAAGACTGGGACTGAACTCTTGTAAGGGCACACCACATATGGTGAAGCCAAGTCCCATCCTCCTAATCATCTCCGGCATTCTGGCGTTGATACTGGAGTTCTGGTTCTAACACCTACTGTACACCAAGTTTGTCTGGAGTGACAGAGGAACAGAGTACACCAACAAAGCCTTCCATGACCAACTCCAGGCCAATGGAACAATCCTTGAAACCTCTGCCCCATATACTCTGGAGCAAAACAGCTTGGCTGAGTGAATGAACCAAACACTGGCCACACTGGCCAACACCATGTTGGAGGAGTCTAAACTCCCAAAATCTTTCTGGGTTGATGCCATGTCCACTGCCACCTACATCTTTGCTCAGAGTCTGACCTCCGGGCTTGATGGTAAGGTCCCCTATCATGTCTTCTTCAATCACCAGGTCAATCCTACTCTCTTCCACTCCTTTGGTGCCCAGCCTATGCTTACACTCCAAAGGAGCAATGGGGGGGGAAATTCTAACCACATGGCAAAAAGTGCATCATGATAGAGTACACTCATAGGCAACAAGCCTACAAACTCCTTGATCTTGAATGTCAAACAGTCACCTCTAGCCACCATGTCATCTTTGACAAGTCCGGAACAATCTCCAGAGTTGAGTCTGCTCTATGGAATACCCCTGCTGTTGAGGGACAGTGGAAGGGCCTAATTTCAGAGCATCTCCACCAGCTGGAGCATGAGCATGATGATGATAACCATCGACCCCCACACAATCTTAGACCAGTGGGAGAACTCCCTCCACCTTCAGAGCATGTTCCAGGATGCCCTGTCAGCCCAGGCATTGAGGACCTTGCTGAACATCTAGATCAACTCCAGTTACATGAAGCTCTGACTCCAGCTCCAGCTCCAGCTCCACCTCCTGGCCTGGCTCCAATATCTGCTCCAGTGCCTGCTCCTATGCCTGACCCTGCTCCAGTACCTGGCCCTGCTCCAAAACCTGCTCCTGCCCAGATTGTAGCTGGAGTTTGATGGAGCATTCAACAATGGCAACCAGCCAACAGGAACAGGGAATACCAACAGACGTTGGAAGAGGAAGCCACCCAAAATGCAAACTGTAAGGAGCAGGACATGCCACATGCTCCACCATCTCTGAAGCCTTTGAAAGATGACCCAGAAATCCCAGGAGCATTTGCAGCATCTGTGAAAAACCTAGAAGACTTCATGTTCACTGGCTCTGCCAACTCCAACTCTGATGAGTCCCTTCCTAAGATTCTCAAGGAAGCTTACTCTAGAGCAAATGCAGAGCTCTGGAAATCTGCAGTAGAGGAAGAACTCCAAAGCCTAAATTCCAATCACATCTATGAAACTGTTCTTACTCTGGAAGGAGTAACTCCGATCACCTCCAAGCCAGTGTTCCGGATCAAATGAGATCAGATCGGAAATGTTGAATGGTACAAAGTCCAAATTGTTGCATGCAGCTACACACAAAAGAAAGGAGTTGATTGTCAGGAAGTCTTTGCTTCAGTGGCAAACCTTGACTCCATCCAAACCCTCATTGCCTTGGCTGCCAAACACGACCTAGAGTTAGACCAAATGGACATATCTACAGCTTACCTCAATGAAGAGCTAGAGGAGGACCTATACATGTTGCCTCCGGCAGGTGTCCCAATCCAATCCGGATATTGCTGGAAACTCTGGTGCTCTTTGTATGGACTAAAGCAGGCCAGATGGACTTGGAACAAAACTCTAGATCGAAAGCTCAGAGAACTCAGATTTTGTCTTCTAAACATAAAGACATGCCTCTATGTTTTTCAGAAGGATGGTCAAATTTGTTTTTTGGTTGTCTACATTGATGACCTACTCCTGGCTGCCTCCACTTGAAAATTCATGGACTCCATGAAAGCAAAACTCTCTGCTGCATTCAAAATGTAAGATCTCAGAGAAGCAAAGTTTATACTCAAAATTGAGATCAAGTGAAACCACAAACTCCAGACCATCTCTTTATCTCAAGCGCAGTATTCCTGGACAGTCTTACAGTGCACAGGCATGTCTGCTTGCAAGCCAGTGTGGACTCCTATAGTGCACAACCTCCAACTCTTCACCACTGACCTAGAGGATGACTGGACAATTTCGGAGATGACTATCAAAGGAAAACAGGTTTCATACCTTATGATCATAGGGTCACTAATGTACCTCATGCTCGAAACTCGTCCAGACATTGCTTATGCAGTAGGTGCACTTAGCCGTTTCAGCACAAAACCCAAACACACACACTGGAAGGCTGTAAAACGCATGCTCTGGTACATCCAAGCCACAAAGGACATGGAACTCCAGTTTGACAGAGTGGAACTCTCCATGGACATGGACATTCATGGATACTCCAATGCAGGATGGTCTTAGAACCCAGACAACTCCTGCTCCACCTCCAATTTCATTTTTATTAGCAATCATGAAGCTATCTCCTGGTCCAGCAAACAGCAGAGCATGGTAGCACTCTCCACCACAGAGTCGGAGTACATTGGACTTAGTAATGCTGGACAGCACCTTGTATGGCTCCAGACATTCTTTGATGAGATAGGACATTCACAGAAAGCTCCCACTGAGCTGTTTTGTGACAATCAGGCAGCCATCATCCTATGTCATGATCTGCAGTTCCAAGCATGGACCAAACACATCCAACAAAAGTACCACTTTGTCCAGAATGATCTAGTTGGGAAAGAAGAAGCAGTAGTCTGGTATGTTTCCACTAAGGACATGGTGGCGGACATACTCACAAAATCTCTTGCCAATGAGCAACACTGGAAGTTTGTTCAAGATATGGAATTATGGCTACACTCGAGTGGGAGTGACAAAATACCACCAACTCTGTAGTCCAGAGTTGACTCCACACCTGGAGATACTTAATGGATTTACAATGGCATGACAGACATGTCTCTTCCTTTGCAGAGTCCAGATCTCTGAGATCCGAACCACATATCTATTACACACTCTCCATATGATCCATCTTTATTCCCGCTCTTTAGGGTACAAGTGTGCCTTCACTACATACTATTTAAACCCTCACTGCCTACTGACACCTTAGTTGTTTCTGCCCTCTTTGGCAGCAGCTAAGGTGAGTTGCCCCCCAGTTATTACTTACACTGAAACTCATGTATTGTAGCTCCGGTCTACTCTGGTCTATTTAGGTAAATACTATCTAGTCATTTCTGCCCTCTTTGGCAGTGGCTGAGCTCTGGTCTACTCTGGTCTATTTAGCTCTGCTCCACTTCAGACCTTCAATCCTTGTTACTCATTCCAAAAAATCTTTTGGAATCACAACTCCATCTGACTTCTCACTTGAACAAGAGGTCTCTGGTCCATCACCTCCAGATTAAGGAGAGATCAGAAGTGAATCGTACCAACACAATTCAACCTGCTCCTATCTGTCCCACATGTATCCACTGTGGGAAATCCCACCTTTCTGAGAATTGTTGGGAGGTATATGGTCACCCTGGACAACAAGCATTCCATCACCCATGTAGTAACAAGAACCAGCATGGGAGGAAGCCCTATAAGCCATCCCAATGGACTCCTGCTTTGCAGGGTGCTAAGGGACCTTCCAAGAAGAAAGGCAACTATAAGGGGAAAGGTAAAGCATGTGCTAATGAGGTTGATAGTTTTGCCAATGCAGTTAAGGTGGTAGACAAGGTGGAAATTGATCCTGACTATGGTCAACCCACTTTCTTTGATGAACCCTCAATTGCCAATTGGGGTTACATTCAGAAAGATACAGATATGGGCATTGCCATGGCTGTGACTGGCAACAATGCCAGTCCTTCTCAGCCCTTTCATTACGGCTCCTCTTCCCCATCACTCTAAGAGAGGAGCTAAATCCAAGAAGCCAAAATTGCTTTCTTCTCATTTTCATGGTGACACTAGACATAACCATAATGGTTCCTGGAAACACAGAATAGACCATAGTCTTCTTAAACAGGAAGAGGAAGATACATACAGTGCTTATTCAAATGTAGCTGATGGTGAATACTACTATGATTCTGCTTATTCAGGGGCTTTTGCCCTAGGCACAAAAGATCAAGAATCTCAGTTTCATCAAGATCATTGGCTTGTTGATTCAAATTGCTCCAATCACATAACGCCTTATCTAGATGATTTCTCAAATCTGTCTAATGAAGAATGATATGCTGGCACTGCTAATGGAGCAGTAATGCACATGCATGGTCCAGGTACCATTGTTCTCAAACAGGATGTTTCAGAAGCCACTCCTTTTGTTTTGACTGGAGTTTGGTATGCTCCTGTTACAGAAATCCCCTGGATGTCTGAGGCCAAGGAACATGAGTTCAACTTGTGGATCACTCCATGGGAACCAGAGAATTCTTCTTCCGATTTCCTCTGTTTCTTCGATCTTCCTTTCCAGCCAGAACTCCTGATCCTTTTGCTTCTCTTCTTTGATCCTTTCTGCAGTCCGCAGTATGTCATCCTTTGTTCCTCTCTGCAGTTCCATTTTCTCCCGATTCTCCTTATGGACGTATCCCCTTCTAGAACGGTGCTTCGCTGTTCCATTTCCCCTTTTGGACTCCTTATTCAGGGTCCACTCATAGTATATAAATGCCCAGTGTACTTGTACTTTTCCCCAGTTAGTTCTACGCAATACAAGTGTAGTATCTAGCCCAATCCGCTGGTAGTTTGTGAACTACTTGTCAAGATCCTTCTCATAGTCTCTACGCCTACCAAGCATTGAAGACTCTTTGATTCGCTTTGTGAGTAACACAGTCCACAAGCTTAAGACTTTCGACTTTACCCATTGTTCGTCACGTGACTCTTGCCAATAAAGCTAGGTTCTATGCTTAGCATAACAAAAGAACTAACTGCTTTTCCGTCCCTACTGATTGGTAGTAGGACAAGACCATCCCCACCACCACGTGCAGGATCAACCTTGAACTTCTCCTCTGAGGACAAGAAAGAGATGAAGAAGACGCCGAATGTTCCTCTCGAACCAGATCTGCTCCTGCTCCACCTGAACTCTCACCGGTTCATCGAGAATTGACTTCGCGTCCTTCTCATCTGAGTTCAGGCAGGCGTATACAGTGGCTCAAAAAACTGTCCGCATGTTTGTACATTTTCAGCTAAAGCTGATATCCTGCAACAATCCTAACCTGGACTGTCATTATGTTAGTGTATAAAATAAAGGACTGGCCATTGGCTGTCTATAGCATCAAGAATCAAGGCAATTGGTTGAGACCTGATGAAATGGCAACCATTTCAAAATGATAACTCATTCGGACAGTTTTTTGACTTTACATAAT
>JBBPNN010000596.1:0-19561 GCA_038090935.1 Hortiboletus campestris | reverse complement strand
TCACCCGCTCTCCCGTCAGAGCACCCTTCCGCCCTTCTTCTTCCTCAGACACCCCCACTGTCCCAACAATGTTACCACAACCATCACTATCCACCATCCCGTACAACCCGCGCAATCGCAAAACGCCTGCAGGCTCCGTTCTTGTCCCGATGACACCACACGAAATGGAGCTGTGTCGACACTACCGCGGCGTCGGCACACAGCTTCTCCTCTCCAAGCGTAAACGAGAACGTAGTAGGTCTCCAGATAACACACTGCCTGTAAAACGATTTGCAGGTGATGTTGGGAAAGTGATTGATCACTGTGAGCCTCTTATGCAGGTCGCCCGGTGTATCTCTGACTCGTCTCTCCTCTTCTTGTGCGCAGATAACATGCGTCCTGAAGTAGGCGTCAAGCAACGTATGGAATCTCCCATCATCGGCCTCAAATTTTTTAATAATTGGGTGAAATCGGTATTGATCACGCGCTTTGCCCACCCGGCCCTCAACTCTTCCCTCGTATCGCAATCCTCCGGACCGGGCAGAGGACGTGGCAAGGTCCTCGATCTCGGTTGTGGCAAGGGCGGTGACCTTACTAAATGGGCGAAAGCTCAGGTTAAAGAGCTGGTCTGCGCCGGTGAGTAGTTACTAGTCACTTCCCGTTGACCGCTCATCTCGCTGATGGTACACCAATCTCTGTAGATATCGCTGATGTTTCCGTCACTCAGGCCCGTGAGAGATGGCAGGGGATGCCTGCCCCGCGCTTAGACGCTGCGTTCGCAGCAATCGATTGTTATACCGAACCCCTCTCTAAAGCTTTTCCGCCGGAACGACTTGCGCAGCCTTTCGATGTTGTCTCAATGCAATTCTGTATGCATTACGCGTTTGAGACGTCGCAGAAAGCGCGGTGTATGCTCCGTAATGTGAGCCAATACCTTCGCAAGGGCGGAGTATTTCTCGGTACGATTCCCAATGCCGATCAATTATTGTATGCACTATCCTTTGCTCAACTTCCCGCCGAAAGGATAACATCACTCTCAGAGAACGACTAGACGCACTGCCACCTTCTGCGACTAACCTTTCTTTTGGTAATGCAGTATATACGATTCGTTTTGAAGATCGACAATCTCGCCCGCTATTTGGGCATCGTTATTACTTTTTCCTCAAAGATGCTGTCGAGGATGTACCGGAATACATTGTAGACTGGGACAATTTCGTAGGGTGGGTTTCTTGCGTGTGTTACTTCGCGAAACCATCTACGTGATCGCGCCATGCTTGCGCGAGTGGTTCCGGTAGTTGTGATGATCTTCGCTTTAGATCACTGGAGACCGAGGGATTTCGGTCCTCCGTTCCAAATATCTGATCCCTCGAGATGGCTGGTTTTCTTACCCTGCATTACAGTTTGGCCGCGGAGTATTCCCTCTACCCGATTTACAAAGAAGAATTCCACCAAATATTTGCAGAGCACTCCGAACAAAAGGAGTTCAAGGAACTCATGGTACGAATGAAGGTTGTCGATGCTAACGGCGAGAGTGCGATGGACGAAGATCAGTGGGAAGCCGCTAGTGAGCCGTTTCACTTGTGCGTCTCGCGACGAATCAGTTACTTATCAAGGGTGTCAGACATTTATATTGGATTTGCGCTTGAGAAGCGGTGAGATCACTGTAGTGGACAGTCTTGTTGACATGCATATGACGGTTTTCTGGTTTGATATAATTGCTTAGCGTGTAACATGGGACATAATAGAACTTGCGACAGACTCAACCACTCGAGCCAGGCTGACTCCTCATACAAACAATAATACGTCCCAGTAAGATTACAGATGAGATAGGATGTCGTTTAGTTGTGAAAATAGAAAAATACGAAAGGGTGAGGGTAAATAGGGTGTCCTGTTCTCCGTCTGCAAAGCTTACTCCTGACCAAATCCAACGGTCTCCCTGTAAAAACAACCAAGTCAACGACCTAATCAAGTCTACAACGAACAATGGGCTTACTCTACAGCCAGCGTGAGCTTTTGCTCCAAGCTCGCGTAGTCCTTATACGGTGGCAAATCGATACGGTTGAAACAAGTATGACTCTTCGGTAGCTGTGATGGATCGCCAGATTTCTCGATTGTGAAACGCCTCGGACCATCTGAGCCTTGAAGGTCCTTGAAGCCGTTGACAGGAATACGCGATGTACCCGTCGCAAATTGCAGCAGTCGGGATTTGCGTTCGGGTGGCCAACCGCGAATACACTTCCAGAACCACTGGATCACCTCATCGTTCATCTCGTAGCCTCGGTAATCGGTGTGTTTGGTCCAATCATCACTATTAAAGCTGAGTATTATAGCAGCGCCGCAACGCGAACAGAGACACTTACACATCAATCTCTGACATTCCACCAATAAGCAACTCAAGCTCCCGTTCATCGAAGACAGTGATTAGTTCTTGTGGGATTAACTCGCTGAAGCCCGACATGAAAGCTTCGAATTGATCTTTGATACGCTTCGAGATACGATACTCGACCACAGCATCGAGATAATCTTTCTTGTTCTCCTCGGTCACGGGAATGTCGGCACCACCGGGCTTCAGCTCAATCGTTACGAGCTCTCCAAATCGATCTTCGGATGTGGTGAAGGTCTCATCAATAACATCCGTAATGTCATTTTCCCTGGGCGTGGAATGAGCATCCAGGAACACGGGGTATATGGGTAGCTTACAGCATCCATGTGAGACCACGGTGGAGTTCTGCATCAACGGATTCCAGGTCCGATAGTGTGACCTTCTTCCTCAGAATCATCTTGTAGAAGCTGACAATGAAGTACGCGTCGAGGAAGCGTCGATGGAAGATACCAAGCCCAAGACAACGTCCGATGAACTTGAAGTAATTCAAGTGTTCAGGGTTTACACCTGACGCAGGGTTGATCTGGAGAGTGTAGTTATCGTGTGCGGAGTATTCGAACAGACAATAGAATGGGTTGAACATCTCATGCGAGAGAAGGAAGAAAAACTCTCTGAAAAAAGGTCGGTTTGCGATTAACTGTCAGTGCTCATCAACGCACCTCGAAAGGCCACCATAGTCCAGACCATCCTCGCCATCGAACTTAATCATCAAACGCTTCTTCAGATCGTTAGGTGTCTGCCTCATAATCTCCGTGTAGCTGTCCTCGAAGATGTGGTTTCGCCTGACTTTGATCTGGCAATTACCTGGTTGCGCACGCATAGCAGGCTGGCTGCGGAAATAGATGAGCTTCCTCCGGAAATCGCGTTTGTATTGTGGGACGTTTGCGTCCAACGAAGATGGGAGACGGGGATCATCCCATGTCGTGGTTTTGGTGTTGTGATCGACAAAATATACACGTGCAGTTGAAGTGAGACGCATCTCCCATCCAGAGGGTAAAGGTCCAAGCTGAGAAATAGCCTGTGGTTGGAGGGCTGTGTTTTGGCCATTGGGTCCCATAACACGGATGATTGTCTGGCGACGAGGGTCGACCCAGGTAGTTGTGCGAGTGTTGTGGTCAACATAATATGGGCGTCCTTCGGGGGTGTACCTTTCTTCCCATCCAGCCGGAAGACTGCCAGTACCCGCAGTAGTGATGTTATTGCTTGCAGCTAGGGCAGCTGACGCAGTGTTGTTTGAAGTGGGTTGAGGTGTGGTGGAACCAGTACGGTGGACGTTCGCTTGTGTATTAGTACGACCGACATCAACCATGTCATCTGCCAGAACACGACGAGAATGTTGATCTCTGGCTGCATTCGTCTCAGTGTCCTGGTTATTGGTATTCACCGATTGGTCTGGAGATGGCCGGTTCCAAGTTGTGGTTCGCGTGTTGTGATCTACATAGTAGGTTCGGCCAAGAGGATCCATACGGCGTTCCCACCCAGGAGGCAGTGCTCCAAACTGGTCGACATTGGGGTTAAAATTTCGTTGTTGATTAGTTGCCCCAGAAGCTGTTGCAGTAGCATTGGCCTGCTGAGCAGCTGCGAGTACCCCTGCACCAAGGGAGCCAACAGGACGACTGGATTGGGAAGGCGACTGATCCTGATCGGCGAGACCAGATGAGGATGGTACATGGGGGGTTGGCATTAGCATAGTCGCCGACGCCTCGGCTGCGTGTGCGCTGGAGGTTCTGGACAAAGCACCACCAGGGTTAGGTGAAAGGGAGATGCTGGACTCGTTCATGCCCATGTCAGCTAATGCAGTGGTAACGCCCTGTACCTGAGAGGGTCCAGGGTTGGCGATGGGTTGATTGACATTAGTGGACAAGTATATGATGAGCTTGCCGTGCACCACAAGGTTGTCATTGGACTTTTTCAGATCCAGCGTCAGCATTTCTGGAGTAAATTGAGTTCATTGGACAAGTAGAGTAGTGCGCAATTGCTGGGCGCTTACCATGCCCACCCAGTTCAAGGTCGAGAACGTCGCTGACTCTGACATTGACTACCCCAAGAAAACCCTGGTCGCGTCTCTTGAATTTGCGTTGATCAAATATCTGGACAGCGACGACGGACGAATCCTTGACGGTGCTGTGGGGATGAGAGATGAGAAAAGTGAATTTTGCTCCCGGACCCAAGAAAAGGGATCACTCACATGTCGAAGCTCTCGTTCCAGTATGGGTTTAGAGTCTTCTTTATGACGCTAGTCGTATGTGTCTGCTCAGCGTCAACGGTGATGACGGCAAAGGGATCAGGGAGACGAAAGACGTCCCGCTTCGATAAACCGTCTGCGGCAACAACTGTTGCGCCGTCAGTTTCTACAGGAATCAGGGTGGTACAGTGAGGAACAAGACGAACCCGTTATTCTGATTTTCTTCCTGCTATTAGGGTGTGAGTGCTGCGGTGAAAGGGCAGGTGGGAGATACTGACAGATGTGCAGAGGATGCCATCGGAGAGAGGAAGAGAAGAGCGCGAGGTCGAATGGCTGGCCCCGATTTCTGAAATGCCGACTGACGCTGCTGGGCGTTGGCAAGGACGACGACGGTGGATAACCTGAGCCGGGTGCCGAATCTCCCGTTTTCAGACACCGCCGCACTCGGCACGGTCGGCACCAAGCACTCGACGAGAGACAGGGGACCACCTCAGCGCACACCAAGGACAACAACCACGATGACCTCGTCCACAGCCGGCCACCATACGGCCGAGTACTGCTGGCCGTGAAGCAGCTTGGTGCCGACTCAGAGGATGCTATATTAGGTTACTTTGTGTAGTCTTGTCAATGCCAGTACCCGCTCGATGAAAATAGTTGCACATATCCCTTGCACCAACTTCCCTCACACCGTTGTTCACAATGTCAACGACAGATTCACCCCTGCACATTGTGAGTGTTCTCGTGATCGAAGCGTCTGCACATTCAAGTGGCAGTGGCAGGCACACCAACATGCAGCAAATGCCGAAGATTTCCTGGGTGATGGATTGTTGATTTCTGCTGCAGAAGAGCACGCAAAAGCTGCCAAGGCCTTCTTGCAGTGTGAAGAGAAATCAAACGATGGCAATGTACTTTTCTCCACTCGTCGTTGCATGTCCCTATGTTTCTGTTGAGCCTTTGATCGCAGACGAAACGTACACTTCGTATGCTTTACAACGAACACATCAAGGCAGGAAGAGACCTGGAGCGGAGGATCGCTAAGCTACGCGAAGAGAACAAAGATCCAACTCTTCCGCAGAAGCCGTCTCTTGCTCAGCGTGTCGAACACAACTCCTCAGCCTCAGGTGCTGGATCCCACCCCTCTCATTCAGTTCCATCACCTCCACTGCCTTCACACACTTCCCTGCGCCTGATGGATTCACAGAACAACGTGGATGAATCCTTTATGGTGCTTGGGCAACGGGTACGTAATACCGTCCAAGCTCTGAACGTATCGTTCTTAATCACCATTAACCTTTCATGTCCATGTCGAGAAAAGTCTGATCCAGGGGATGCTTTCAACCACTTCTGGCGAATCATGGAAGGAATGCTAGACAAACTTTCTCAGCCTGTCGCTTTCACCACAGCCCCCCTCGGAACAGAACCTAGCTTTTTGGGGAAACGGGGGTTACAACGAGATGGTAGCTCAGGAAGCGAGATTGAGCGTGAAGAACCGTTTGTTTCCAGATTCTCCCGGAAACTCGGGCTCGATGGCAAACCAAAATCGAGTATGCCGGTTTCCTGGTAATATCAGTAATCACACTTATGCTCTTGGTATAGAACAAGACGCTGTTCTTGAAGAAACTGACGAAGAAGTATTGGCAGATGAAGGTAGGCCTTGCCACCAATGAAATGAGCTTGATAATAACCAACTTCTTGTTGGACGATAGGCGATGACCTGTCGGAATCATTCTGCCTGATCCCATTGGAGTCGGATTCGGCAACCTCGGTACTGAAAAAAGAAAACTTTTCGCTTAAGCAAGAGATAGAGGAGATGCAAAGACGACTTTCTGAAGCAGAGCGCGTACTACAATTACGCAAGGAACAGGACCAATTGTTACGGGATAGTATAGTGATGGCGCGGCGTCAGGTGGGACCTATATTCTTGCATCACTTGTTGCATCTCATTCGCACTGTGTCGTAGGCACAGAGGGCCATGGGTGCTTCCCTTGTCTTACAGCGACCAGGTGGGCAACAGCCGGCGGTGGATCTCAGCGCCCTTAATATCAATGTTCCTACTCCAATGGCATCACTCAATGCAGGTCGTGACCGCGAGGCACAGCTCTTGCGTCGAATAAGGGATCTCGAAGAAGACCTTCGTGTTACTCGTGGAGAAAATGACAAACAGGTTGGCTACGATTACGACCAATATCTTCGCTGTCTAACATCCGACTGCCACACAGAAAGTCATGATTGCACGATTTCGTGAACGGTGGGAAAAACTGAAAGAGTCTGCAAAACGAAAGAAAGATGCCAAGGTTGCTGCAGACGCCATGAGGGATGGCGTCCGTGAGCGCATCGAGGAAGAACCTGAAGCTGAGCAAGAGTTGGATGAGGGAGGTCACGCCTACTAAAGTTCCATTTATGTAGCTTTCTGGGACCAGTGCTTTCTTTATTGCTGTCTGGGCTATATTGACATTGTATCATTAGCTGTGTATACCGACCATCGAATATCTCACACTTGAGAACCGGAACAGGCGTGAAATATTCATCCGCTAGTATCTTGGCGCCTGGAGCTGTGAGCTCGCTTCTAGTAAATCGCTACATACACGCTCGTCAAGGAGCAGGACAACGTGTATTTCTGCACCATTTCTTTGTCCTTGTAACCGAGGATAGCAGGCGTTGTAACGATAACTTGTAGTTGATTAAAAACACGCGCGTATAACTTGTACTGTACACATCCATGAGAATGCGGCGTGGGCGCCACCACAAATTTCTGTGTATCTACAAGTGTCGTTCGTGAGATTTCATTCCACGCTCCAGACTGCGACATTGCCACGTCCTTGGACACGCCGTGTGGATCGTAGCTTGAACCGCCCGAAAGATCTAGAAGGAAGATTCACATACTTGGGTAAAAGAGAAGTGACAAATCTGAGAGTGCTCCGGCTGGATTCAATGGGAGAGCACAATCAGCAAAAGAGGCTGTAATCGATTATGCGGAGAGAAGAGACTAATGAGTTGAAGTCTGATATGATAGTTGCATGCTTTTCTTCTACGCTGCCGTCTGAACTCCTGGGTATGTTTGCCGACACCACTAGGTCAGCGCTTTCCCCTCCAGAGTGAACACGAAACAGAGCGACTAATACGTCCACGTCGTCCGCAGTGCTTGCGTTGAATTTGCGGATACGTTGAGATCCATGCAGTACGATAGGGGAAGGTGTCTGATCTCCTCGATCATTGTGCACAACAAAGGGGGCCTGCATCGTGCTCGAGATGGCATCGTTGTCATGAGCCAATGCTTCAAAGTGGAATCTTCCAGATAGACGGTCACTGAATCTGGGATATGACCAAGAAGACAATGAGATCACTTTACTGCTTTCTCATCAATGGGCTCTGGTATACGTTGTAGCACTTCAATGATGATGGAAACATCGGAATCAGGATACAAGAAGACCTCCTGATTATCTGGAACTTGACGAAGGTCCCTGTCAAGGAGATTAGGGAACCAAGTACCACCATAAAACGTCCGAGACGTACGATACATCTATGAGAGAGGATGAAAGCTCAGCGGCAATGGCACCGCCAAATAGTTCTATTAGAACCATTCTTGACTTTGAAGGTGACGCGGGAGAACGGGTCTAGCACGCACCACGTGACTCCACTAGTACACGCAAAGTTGCGACGCGTTTATATCTCTCCCAGCAACATATGGAATATCATGTCAGAGGCACTACGACGGTCTACAGTGCAACCTGCAATCGACCTCTACGGAAATGCTCGTTCCGGTCTACCTGTTCCGTCTACTGTCAAAAAAACCACTGCGTCATCATCTGTACGGATGAGCCTTGCGGGCCCACCTGGGCGTGCACCATATCTACCTCCTCCTAGTGGTGGCCCAGGATCCAATCCCCGGCAATCCATATATAGATCCCAGAATGTCAACCCGCTCCTGCAGAGCACGACCAAACCAAACTATGGCCGGACTCCCCTCAACGCGTGAGCCTATATCTTCCTCTACGGAGCCGTGGCTTTTTAACCAAGATCGCACTACTCATCAAGTTCCGCGCGTCGTGGGTCAACATGGGGAGGTGGTGGTGCTCTCCCTGCACCCTCGGGGAACCAAGTGCTCAAGGACCCTCGGCCCATTCGCGAGCGTTCATATCAAGCCAAAATGCGCCAGGAAATATTTTCTTGGCTCCAGGGCACCGAATACGAAATTTCTATGCAGACTCTGACAAGTATAACCGGAAAGGATTTTCGCGCGATATTCCAGCATCTTGTTAGTATAGTTGACCCATCATACCCTTTCGATCCGAAGACGCGCTTCGAGGACGAGTTTCAACCAGCTTTGAAAGCCCTCCGATACCCTTTCGCGTCTCAGATTGACAATAAATGGTTAGCTGCTCCTGGAAGTATGCATTCATGGCCAGCATTACTTGCTGTATTGCATTGGTTAGTAGAAATGGGAAAGGTCAGCGATGTTCAACCTTGAAAATGCGCGCTTTTAATCACGTTTTAGGCACGAGTACATTACCTGGAAACCGACGACCCAACCTTACAAGTAGTGGATAGGGTACCAGAAGAATTTCATGATCCGGTACATCACCAAGCGCTGGCTTTCGACTATTTTGCGGAGGCATACATCGCATTTTTTCACGGCGCTGATATCTTCAATGAGCAAGACAAGGCTCTGGAGGCACGCTACGGTGGGTTTATATATCCCTTCTGCCGATCAGACCTGATCTTCCTTCAAGCAAAGAAGAATGAAAGAGTGGTGAACGATTTAGAAGAGCAGAGAGAGCGGCTCTCCAGAATTAAAGTCGAGTTTGAACAACTTCACTCATCTGCTGTGGGTATAATGACTTTTCTGCGAACTTGGACCTCAATCCTCCCTAGGCTCCTCTTGAGAAACTGCAAAAAAACCATGGGTTTCTTGTCAGTGACAGAGCGAAGTTTCATGATGTTCTGCAACGATTCGAATCGCGGAAGAAGCATTTGATTGATACCATTGCACACGAGAAAGCTGAACTCACCATCCGAAGTAAGTCATACATAAACCCCTCAGTTCTTTTCCTGATATTTCTTCAGCTTCAAATTTGGAGCAGCTCAAGAGTGAACATACGAAACTAGCCGAGGTAGTGAAGGTACAGAACTTAACACCCGAAGAAGTTGTCCGCATGAATACCGATCACGAAACACTGGCCCGGAATCTCGAGGATCTCAAGCATAAAATCGCCGAAGCCCAAAAAGCTGTCATGTCATTTGAGGTGGTGATGACGAATCGAGGAGCGGCTGCGGAAGAGGCTCTCGACCTGTATACCAATCTCCTTTCCTCCCTCGGATTATTTCCGCCGATTTCTCCACCTTTCCAAGACATCGATCTTACGCTACAACTCAATATCGCGATATCTAATCCCCAGCAGATCCTTACAGGCTCTGACGTTCGGAAGGTGATCAAGCCGACTCTCAATACGGTGGCAGAGACCAAACGGACAGAGCGTGCCGACGTGGAAAGTGAGCGGATCAAGGTGGACAACGAGCTTGATCAATTGACATTGGAGTGCGAAAACGTGGACGAGGAAGTCCGAGAGATCGAAAAGAAGGTGGTGGCATTGAACGAACAAGCAGACGACCTTCGAGATGTAAGTAACTCGCTCCGTCATTTCCCCGTGCATGACCAACATCGCGGCAGGCGGCCCAACAAGAATCTATGGTAAGCAACGCCGAAGCCGCACGACTAGAAAGGGAACTCGCGCACGCACGCACGGCAGCATTATCCAGTGGGATGGGTGTGAAGTCGCGACTTCAAGCCCTGCAATTTGAGTGAGCGTCTTCTACCAACGTCATTTTCTGTCGTTCACGCCATAATCCGCAGCTACCGAGAACAACTCGCCAAAGTGGCACGTCTTAAAGATGAGACAATTCGAGCCATTGCAAAGAACAGCAACGAGATTGGGCTGTTCAAGGAAGAGGTTTCCGCACAGCTCAGACATCTAAGGGACTTCGTAGAGGAAGGAAGATGACGCTCTTTGTACTGTACTGTTGTACTTGATCTGTATTGCTTCCTTGATTGTCCAGCGTGGCTCGGTGATCGGTGATCGTGCAACATCGCCACAAGATAAGGGAAGTTTTCACACCAACGGAGATGACTTCCGAGCATGAAGGAGTTCTACATAATACATCGGGGGAGGGGTAGCAAACTTGAAAGCTCGAAGCTTGAAAATGTTAATTTTTCTCTGTACCTTGTTATTCAATTACTTAGGCTCCGCGTCTCCTCCACGTGCAGACGTTATTTTATTGTCCCTAGAACTCACGCTCATGGAGACCATACATAGGACGTGGGATGTATGGAATGCGGATCTGAAGTATTCATGATGATATAATCACAAGCCCCACCAGTTCACCATATACTTACATCGTGATTGTATGTGCTGACGCGTACGCAGTTTCGCTCTCTCGCACGAACCGTGGCAAGCACGGGTCGATGTAGTACATAGGTGGCTGGCGGGTTCATAGCTTTCTACGGGCATATCATGACTCGGATGAGCTTCATGGCTGTGGCATTCACACATTATCAGGCCAGTGAGCAGTTATCGCGGCAGTTCATCGCTACTTCAAAGACCCCCCTGCGGTGCTGGGAAGAAACGTGCCAAGAGCGCCATCCGCCATGTAGGTATGGAAGCGCCGTTTCGTGGCTTTCCCGAAGGACGCGGAACCCCATGCCTGTTCAAGCACTGAAACGTATCAATCACGGCGCCAACGTACTTCCATTGTGCGCCATCGCAATTACAGGGCATTGTGATACAGGAACGGGCTATAGCGCCCCTTTGCTTGTGAGGGGACACTACACCGTCCTATCAACGCCGCCGAAAAAGGAAACTCGCAGGTGAGCGTCGACCTCGATACATCGATCTCGAGTAGGTCCCTTCGTCCTCACCTCGTCACTGGGACAGCTACCTCGAACCGCGCCACCTCTCGTATCAAATGGACGCTCGAAACTCGTCCGACTCGTCCGTGGAGCAAGATACTCACCGTGGATATCCGTCCGAGGTTTTGAGAGGCACGTTGTTGGGCTGTGAGGTTGCCGTGTCCGATGTCGATCGCATGATATCGCATAAGCCTCCATTTCATTTCCGTCTAATTTCGTCCGGCGAAAGCCTCCGTGAACGAGCACCTTCGGTCTACCATGGAGAAAAATGATTTTGCTGGATCTCATCTTGCGCTTCAAGGAAAGCTGGACGAAAATCCAGTCACGTGGCATGGTGCCTGAGGCTTATGCCCGCCCGCTTCTCACTTGGAAAATCAAATATCCACACACCGAGGTGTCTCGCCACGGCGAGCGGCGTCCCTGGCTCCCTCACAACTACTTGCCTTGTGAACGATCACGCATCGGGGCGGTTCGCATCCCCGACGTGTGGATGACAGCTCAGAGCATCGACACACATGTCCCGTGCCCGCGATCCTCCTCTTCAAGCCCTTGTCGCCTTCGTCCGCCGCTCGGGCATTTGCTGATGGGGCCATGCGATGTTCGGAGAGATCGCAGTTATCACATGAGCGGCGACTTCTCTGGAGAGCATCTTGGTCGCTTCTCCCCAGCTAGTAGAACTTGAAGGAAGACTATCGCTCGTATCGTTTAGGCTGCGCCGCAGCGCTTACATCTACGTGATGAGGCGATGTTGTGGGCAGGGAAAGGTTTGCGCAGCGATTTTTCCAGGTACATATCATGTCGCTCCACCTGCTGCGTTTCATACTGATACTTATGTCCTGTTGCTGTGCGCTGCCAGCACGTGGGTCTGGCTGTTGACGCCGCGGGAGTGGCTCATGGAGGCCCTTGAGGGTGCTCACTGACTGAAGGAGATAGCGACATTTTCTTGCTTGCTGTAGATCTGCCAATTTTCGGATCGGAGTCCCGGTAGAGGTGCCAGTGGATGGTACACGCGCTTCAACTCCTACGGTACAGTTTTGCCAGCACCCATTAGGGTACGCCATCCCGTACACCACCTGTACTATACGGGAACGGGTGCCTTTTCCAAACCCGCAGCAGTACACTGTCACGGTGCGCGATGGCATTGCTCCCGCGCACGGTTGGCACAAGCCGCGGAGTTGCCCTCGTCCACCGCGGTGATCGATTGATCCTCCAATCTTCTCACCTGCGCTGCGCGTCGAAATTCGATCTAGTAACACATGATGGTACGGTCCTTCGAATGCACTCTCATGCAGCAAAACAACGAGTACTGATTTGCATCATTTGACCATGCAGTATATTTACAAGGTCCAAGTTCGAAGGTACCCCACAGTAATGGCAGGAGGCTCCGATCACTCCTCAATGAAGTTGGTTTCGATGAGTTCATCCTCTTCACGCTCAGCGATATCAACATCTATTTGCGCTGTCGATGTTGTTGTCAAGACGACCGCTTGGATGACTGTTACACCATCATTCTACCTCCAAAGAAAGCTAAGATCTTATCAACATCATGTGTTCCCTAACCCGTCCAGTCCGTCCAGTCCGATTGTTATCGACGATGGCTTGAACATTCTTGGCAATATTGACACAAATTCCTCCGCTGTGCACTCGCCAAAACACGGATAAGAAGGTATCGAGACTCGTATTAGATTACTAACGAGGGTATAGCACAGGTGACACCGCAAGTCGGCCAGCCAACACCCTACCTATGGTGGTATGGGTACGGTATATACCGTACAACCCACGGTGTAGAAATACCCGCGGGTTGACACTCATTCTATTGGGGTAAATATGAGAACTATAAATGAGGCGCTGATCTACTCGGAACATTCTACGAACGATGTAGTAAATGCGAAGTCATCAAGCTGCATCAGATCACATCGCAACCATGAGTCGAGGCAAAGTAGGGCATGGGTTGATGAAGGCGATAGGCAGTTCCGGGTGAACCTTGGGAAGAACTTGTTCCAACGCCGTCGACGTCACTGAGCAAGCAATAGTGGAGCCGAGTAAATGGTAAGATATATTCGTTGTCGTAGTGCTAGGGACAAGTTAATAACTTATCGGAGCCGGTACACCAGAACGGTCCCATCGCGCTCCCGGCGTGTGGACCAAACTTGCATGTCGCTCCAAAACTGAACTGCGCGTCATCCCGTTCACGCGCGAACAACAGAGTACCCTGACAAAAAAGGGTGATAAAGACCGGCTCCCGATGAATTGCCATACTTGTCGAGATATGTAGTTGCTTACTTTCCGCCCTCGAACGCCGGTCGCTCGGATCCGGAATGCTGGTGTGAACCCCTGTGAGTATGTTACTGGTTTACTGTGCACCAGATTGTTCCCGAGATCTCCCCCCCTTCCCCGTATGGTCTCGGTGTGCATAGGGGAATGAATAAAAGGTGACTAGGGCTAGAAACCACAGCGTTGCGGTTCGCCCAGCGGGGTGGTCTTCTCACTACAATCCTTGTCAAGTTATCATGTCGCGGCCCAGTGCTTATAAGGCTGAGAAGGGGACATTGGAGGTCCGCTCCCTTCAGCTCGCTGCCAACCCCGACTTTACTGGCAAGAGTGAGAAGAAGCCCATCGATCTTGACGTGTTCCCCGTGCAATCTCTCAAGAAGGATGCACCTGTATCGCCTTCCAATGTTGCAAATCAACCCTCAAAATCCCAGAAGTTGAAGATATCCAAATACGTCTACTTCATCATCTGGTACAATTTATATAGGTTGGTTCCATCATATAAGCCCTCAGGTTCCACTTGCTCATTCACATTGTTACGAAGGCGGTTTTTCACAGTTATATTCATACTCAACTTTATCGCATTGGGCTTCGCTGCGGCTGGTCTATGGCCATACGCTCTTAAGTTTCCGGGTGCTCTAGTCGCGGGAAATTTGAATTTCGCCGTGCTCATGCGCAACGAAGTCTTCGGTCGTCTTTTATACTTGTTTGTCAACACTTGCTTTGCTAAGTGGACTCCTCTCTGGTTCCGTCTTGGTTGCACGTCTGCCCTCCAGGTATGTGGTATCATTGAAGGCTTGTGGGTATAAATTCATGTCTCGTCACCAGCATCTTGGCGGCATTCACAGTTCTTGCGCAATCTCAGGTATTGCCTGGCTCATCTTGATGATCGTCAACCAGTTCAAAGCCAAATATCTCTACAACAACTCGCTCCTAGCTTTCGGTGTCATTACCGCCACCGTGTTGCTTATCACCATGATTGCCGGTTTGCCTTGGGTCCGTAATACTCACCACAAGTATGTGCCCTTGAAGATACTCCTGACGATGGCTGACAATCAACCATATAGCGTCTTCGAGAGGAATCACCGATTTTTCGGTTGGGCGTCTCTCTCGATGACTTGGGTGTACACGATCTTAACTAATGTCTACGATGCAACGAATGGGAAATGGGATCGCAGCGGTGTCTACGTTGTCCGCCAGCAAGCGTTCTGGTACATCATGGGCATGACTCTCCTGTCCGTATCATTCTCACTGATAATGCGTTTGCCTGCTCTGACAACGACTCGATAGCATTGTCCTTCCTTGGATTTGTACCCGAAAAGTTTCAGTTGACATAGAACTTGCGAGTGAAACACTATAAAAGATATATTCCCGGATTGACTGTCTCTACCAGCCATCTCCAAAAGTCGCGGTCCTCCGCTTCGAGCGTGGCATGCAGCAGGGTTTGCTTGCCCGTATCAGCCGTTCTATGGTGATGGAATATCATGCTTTCGGTATCATCTCGTAGGTAATCACACTTTGAAACGCCCTTTCTACTTTCTGAGTGCCATACAGTGAGGGAACGCACGCCAAATACCATTTTTTGATTTGTGGTGTGCAAGGTAAGTTTGCTCACGGTTATGGGTCCCGCGAATTCTCGTTTACTGCTTTCTCAGGTGACTTCACCAAAAGTCTTGTCAACGATCCTCCGAGGGAGATCTGGACACGTCAGCTCAAGGTGAGTTCGGCATGGTGTACTGGCCTGAATTCTCACGGTCAGACAGTTTGCCGGTGTTTCCAACACTTCGACGTTGTATAAGCGTGGCATCCGTATTTGCACGGGAACGGGTCTTGGTGCCGCCCTCTCAACTTGTATCCAATCACCCTACTGGTAAGAAATCATTTGTTCCGATGAATCATGATGACCAACACCCATTTCTCCTTACAGGTACCTCATCTGGATTGGTATGTCACCTCCATGATATGCCACTGTGCGAGACTGACCCAGCTGTTAGGCTCCGACCAAGAGAAGACCTTTGGCCCTACCATCAGTGGTCTCATTCATCAACACATTGGACCAGAGCGTCTCCTCCTGTGGGACAGCAAGCAGCGCGACGGTCGTCCAGATACGATGAAGATATTGAAAGAAGCTTACGATTACTGGCAAGCCGAAGGTATACACAGCTCGACTTTCTTCCAAAGCCTAAGTTTATTGACGTTAACACCAGTTGTATTCATCACTTCAAACTACGTCGGAAACTTTGAGATACAACACGGTTGCAAGGCTCTTGGGATTCCTGCCTTCGGTACTCTCTGGGATTTTGTAAGTCCTGCGGATCATTCGAATTATCCGTAACTATGGTATTTACGCTTTCTTAGTGATTTCTCCGGTATGATTCCAAGGGGGTAGTGTTTATAATCAACATCATCAGTTCTCAGCATCGAGGGTTGCGTGGGATGACTCTGAATCCCTCGATTTCCTATTTCACGTTGTCACGTATATGAGCCCTCCGAGGCCAGGATATCATTACAATGATTCTTTCTCGGGGGTCCCAGTGGTCGCTGTTGAAGGCGGAAAGTGAGAGCATCTCAGTGATAGCCAGTTTTCAGGCAGTACTGTAAGGGCAATTTCTCACTATCGATGGTGCTTTCACTTGCAGGTTCCCAAGTATCCTGTCACCGTGGACCGTGGTGCAGAATCCACGCTTCAGCTCCTGTGGTACAGGCCTATCAGCATCTATAGGGTGGAACCACACCGCGGGTGGAGGGTGTACGGGTAAGTACGGCGGATACAGTACCGGTGTGCGATTTCCAAACCCCCAATAGCTACTAGCTCTACACGGATGCGTGGCTGTGCTCCGGCCCGGGCATTGCTTCAAAATCTGCAATGCGTCTGAATGAATTTTTTTCATAGCCAGATCTGTCCAGAGCCAGAGCAGACGACGCAGACTTTAAACTCAATCCAACTAATCATTGGAACACTTTGTCACAGTCCTTCGATTGCACTCCGAGTCTCATGCAGCAAAACAACGAGTACTAATTTGTATTACTTGAACATTTACAAGGTCTAGGTTTGAAGGTATCCCACGGTGATGGGAGGTTGAAGCATCGACCACTTCTCAGTGAAGTCGGTTTTAACGACCTCATCCTCTTCACGCTCGACGATATCAACATGCATTTACACTGTCAACTTTCAAGGCTGCTGTGAAGACAACCGCCCGGATAGCTGTCACACTCATCATTCCACCTTTGAAGAAAGCTAAGATCTTGTCAGTTTCATCTGATCCTGCGACTGAAGATTCAGAATCATCCAATCCGTCCAATCCGTCCGAGTCCAGACCTCGATTAGATTACTAACGATGGCAATAGCGTATTGCCAGCGAATCGACCGACGATTTCTCCCTTGGCATTGTACAGTTACCTGACGAACTCCAAGAAGATCGCCAACTGGTGGGGAATATCATTGGTTCTCTGAAGTGGTGGGTAAATAATAGCATTGCCCTCCGGGCACCACCCCTGACAGGTTGATGTGTGGAAACCTTAACATCACCAAGCAAGGAAATAGAGGCTGTTTAATTTATGAACGTCTCATAGATTACCGCTGAAAATGGTGTGAATAAGTAGGATAGTTCGTTGTGATTAATGTCAGCTTCCGCCAACATGAATGAATGTAAGCAGAAAAGAAAACGTGTATAAAGCGAAAATAAGAAATCACATTCGTTGAATGTCTCTAACGTAACTACTATATCAACCGGACCCGTATACTCCGCGGTTAAGGTTAGGTTCCGAATAAGTCAACCCAAGTCTGCCAAGACTTCCCACAGGCATCTTCTTTTGAATGTTCCCACACTTAATTCTTGGTCCGCAAACTTCGGGGCCTAGTAGGAATAAATTACTTGTACTGCATGACACTAGATTATCTCAGTGTTCCTTGTATAAGTGATTAACTTGTCCCTAGCACTACCACAATGACTCGGATATCTTATCATACCCGCTCGACTATTGCTTTCTCAGTGACGTCGACGGGTGGAACATGGATTTTCCCCGTGTCAATCCTCAGGCTTCGCTTCACCCGGAACTGCGAATGGTCTTCATCAACTTGTGCTCTGCTTTGCCTCCTCTCGAGTCATGTTTTCGATGTGATCTGATACAGCATTTACTATATATATTATTCGTAGAATGTTCCGAGTAGATCAGTACCTCATCTTATAGTTCATATTTGCGCCAATAATATGACCCGCGGGTATTTCCGCACCGCGGTTCCCCATCACCGCGGGTTGTACGGTGTCGGGCCTGTCGGCGGCCGACCTGCGACGTCACCCCTGCTATACTAGCACCCACGTATACGGGTAACTGCATCAGAAAGTGGGAGTCGCACCGCCGACTTGCCTCCAATCTCTACCAACGAGGTTGCGGCATTCAGTGAGTCGTGCTGTAAGACACCTTTTGGGATCGCATAGACACTCATCAGCCAATGACTAGGTTTGTTTCATTGCAGAAGAGCTGTTGGAGTACCGTTCATTTAAACCTCTCTGCAGATGTGACGATTTCCATTTACCACTCATCTGGTGTAGGGTTATTTCCGGTCCTATTTCTCACATGCTCCCGTTCAGAATATCGGATTATCTAGAACGCTATCGAAGCCGGTACGCCCAAACGATCCTATCGCGCCCCCGTGTGGATCGAGCTTGCATGTCGTTTCAAAATTGAACTGCGCGTCTTCCCGTTCTCGTGCGAACAGCAGAGTACCCTGAGACAAAAGGGTGATGGAGACCGGCCGCTGATGGGATTGACGAGTGCTATGCCATGCTCATCGAGATGCGTAGTTGCTTACTTTCTGTCCTCGAACGCCGGTCACTCGGATTCCAGAGTGCTGGTGTGCTCGCCTGTGAGTAGTGCTGGCCCGGGCTTACTGTGCACCGGATTGTTCCCGAGATCTACCCCCCTTCCACGTATGGTCTCGGCGAACACTGAGGAATGAATAAAAGGTGACTGGGGCTAGGGCAGACTGAAATCACAACTTGCGGTTTGCCCGATCTCCTCGACGCCCAGCGGGTAGTCTTCTCACTGCGACCTTTGTCAAGCTATCATGTCGCGGACTGCTTATAACGATGCTGAGAAGGGAACACTGGAGGTCCGCTCTCCTCAGTTCGCTGCCAACCCCGACTCCACCAAGATTGAGAAGGAGCCCGCCGATCTTGACGCGTTCCCCGTGCAATCTCTCAAGAAGGATGCACCCGTATCGCCTTCCAATGTTGCAAATCAACCCCCGAAATCCCAGAAGATGAAGATATCCAAATGCGTCCGCTTCATCATCTGGTACAATTCATACAAGTTGGTTCCATCATATAAGCCTTCAGGTCCCACTTGCTCATTCACATTGTTACGAAGGCGGTTTTTCACAGTTATATTCATACTCAACTTTATCGCATTGGGCTTCGCTGCGGCTGGTCTATGGCCATATGCTCTTAAGTATCCGGGTGCTCTAGCTGCGGGCAATTTGAATTTTGCCGTGCTCATGCGCAACGAAGTCTTCGGTCGTCTTTTATACTTGTTTGTCAACACTTGCTTTGCTAAATGGACTCCTCTCTGGTTCCGTCTTGGTTGCACGTCTGCCCTCCAGGTATGTGGTATCATTGAAGGCTTGTGGGTATAAATTCATGTCTCGTCACCAGCATCTTGGCGGAATTCACAGTTCTTGCGCAATCTCAGGTATTGCCTGGCTCGTCTTGACGATCGTCAACCAGTTCAAAGCCAAATATCTCTACAACAACTCGCTCCTAGCTTTCGGTGTCATTACCGCCACCGTGTTGCTTATCACCATGATTGCCGGTTTGCCTTGGGTCCGTAATACTCACCA